>JAXCGZ010019288.1:47500-67500 GCA_037179515.1 Halocaridina rubra | reverse complement strand
TATATATATATATATATATATATATATATATATATATATATATATATATATATATATATATATATATATATATATATATATATATATATATATATATATATATATATATATATATATATATATATATATATATATATATATATATATATATATATATATATATATATATATATATATATATATATGTATATGTATATGTATATGTATATATATATATATATATATATATATATATATATATATATATATATATATATATATATATATATATATATATATATATATATATATATATATATATATATATAAATATATATATATATATATATATATATATATATATATATATATATATATATATATATATATATATATATATATATATATATATATATATATATATATATATATATATATATATATATATATATATATATATATATACATATATTTACTGTTTATCTTCTCACAGTATATGGTCATCCATATATGTTTACATATACACACAAATATTAATGTTTAAATTCATAAAAAAATAATCAAATAAGTAAATAAGATACTCATCATATTTCTTTCATCAACATGCATTAATTCCTACGGGAAGAAAAGGAGACGACCGGGTTTAGTACCTAGTTAATATTTGAGAATTAATGTATGAAATGAATTAGACGTATTCATGGATTACAATAAATACAAAGATTTGCTTGACACTCGGTGCTGAATAACCTCTAAATGACGCTATGATAATGGATAAAATGATAAAATCAAAGATGAGATAAAAAAAATGCAAGACAAGAGACAATATTCATGACGTTTATTGATCACAAAATACAATCTACAACATATAAGACCACATTTTTTCTTTTACATATATTTTATGAAATACTATATAATTTCTCAGTATCATAATATTAATATATATTCCACAGGATATCAATTCACTAAGATTTTATCTTGTGCATAATACGTAGGTAAACTAAACATAATAAAAAAATATTTGGGGTATGAACTCTGTCCCGTGTCGTATGGGTGTGCGTTTTAACGAATCTCTTGGGGAGTAAACCCTTAGAGAAAATTCGGAGGATAGACGCTAAGGCAGTTGATGGGGAGGCATGTTTCAAACCATCCTCTGGCATCTCCTACAACTCTGCTTGCTTTCTAAAATGTAGTGACTCTGTGTTTTCTATAGAACTAATCAGCAGTGTCAAGAGGGGGTGGGAGTGCAAAATGAGCTGGAGAATTCTTCCTTAACATTAGTCCAGGCAAGTAGCAGAACACACATGCACACACTAAGGAAAAGGTATAGGAGCAGAAAAAAACATAAATGACTGACAGACTTATAAAAAGCAGAAAATTATCACCTAAGTAAAAGAAGAGAGACAGAGAGAGATATTGAAAGGAGTATTGCCAGGAAGGCTAAAGAAAATCCCAAACTTTTCAACAACTTTATCAGAGGAAAACTGAAGGTCATAGAACAGGTTTTAAAGTTAAAGAGAGTGAATTGAAGCATTACTAAGATGTATGAAGAGAACTGCAAAGAATTGAACAAGGAGTTTCAGTCAATATTTACAGCAGAAAATATCTCATCCCCTCAGATTGCAGAGAAAGGAGCTCATGGACCAGCATTATAAAATATCATCTTTTCAGCCACAGAGGACTGCAAAGCACTAGTGGAGTTAGTCCATAAAGCTACAGGTCATCATGATATATCCCCTTATATACTTAAAAGATGCACTAAATCAACATCGGCAGCACTTTGTATCATATTTGCAAAGCTGCTTGCATCTGGGGAGATTCCATGGATACATGCATATTGTAACTATCTTCAAAACGAGAAGGAGGGATACAGATCTAAACTATAGGCCTGTATCCCTGATCATCATAGTTTGCAAAGTTATGGAGAAACTACTAAGAAAACATCTCTCTCTTCACTTGGAATATCTTCAACTTTTTATCAATGAGATAACATGGCTTCAGAGAGATTCAGCTCACAGGATCTTACAGGAAAGAGAGGGCTGGGCAGACTGCATATTCCTAGCTTTCCAAAAGGCATTTGATACGGTCCCACACAGGAGACTTATTAAGAAGCTGCAAGTAATGGCTAGAATAGGTGGAAATGTCTTGGAATGGATAAAAACTTACTTAGAAGGAAGGGAACAGAGGGTTTGGAGTAAGACACTCAGTATCTGAATGGAAAAGAGTTAGTAACGGAGTTCCCCAAGGTTCATACTAGAACAGTTGTAGAGAACTAAGGAAAACCTAAATAGTCTGCATGAGTGGTCAGAAAAGTGTTTAAAGAAATTCAATACTTCAAAATGTAAGGTAATGAGAATGGGTACAAGTGTGAGAAGACCCAAGCTTGGATACTCAATAGCAGGAGCAGAACTTCAAGAGAGAGAGAGAATGAGAGAGATCCAGGAGTGAAGATACTGGCCGTTTTGTCTCCAGAAATGCATATAGATGGCACAGTAAGGGCAGCATATGCTTCCTTAGCAAATGTAAGGGTAGCCTTAAGACCTATGGACAAGGAAATGTTAAGAAATATTTATTTAACTTCTGTGAGGCAAAAGCGTGAATATGCAGCCCCATTTTGGAATCCACACTTGTAAAAGCACATATATAAGCTGGAAAAAGTTCAGAGGCATGCCATGAAACTAGTACCAGATATACGCACTCTCACTTATGAGGAGAAACTAGAAGAATGAGTGGGAATATGATCTCAGTTTTTAAATTCCTTCATGATTTTGACAGAGTGGATAGGGGTCGATATATTGATATGACTGGTTCAAGAACTAAAGGTCATACTTTGAAAATTCATATGAAAACTGCTTTGGAGGATGTCAGGAAATACTTTCTTAGTGTAAGAGTAGTTGATGATTGAAATTCACTAAGTGAGGAAATATTTAATGGTAACTCAATTCATAGCTCTAGGGGCAACTATGATAAGTATCACCGAGTACAACAGTGGTACCGACCAGGAGATGGGGAGTAGCGAGCATAGGTCTCTTTCCAAAAAAATAATAATTGCAATTAGGTAATTACACACACACTCTCACATTGGAATCTGGGGAGATTCCATTATGATGGAAACAAGTGAACGTGGCCCTTATCTTCAAAAAGGGAAGGAGAGATACAGCTCTAAACTATAGGCCTGTTTCCTTTACCAGCATAGTTTGCAAAGTTATGGAAAAACTACTAAGAAAACACATCTGTCTTTACTTGGAATATCTTCAAGTTCTTGTCAGTGTGACAACATGTCTTCAATGATGGTAGATTAACAGTAACAAAGTTATTAGAATTTTATGATGAGGTAAGCCAGATTTTACAGGAAAGAAAGGGCTGGGCAGATTGCATATTCCTAGATTACCAGAAGATATTTGATACAATCCACTAGGGATACTTATTAAGAAGCTGTTAGTAATGGCGAGAAGAGGAAAAATCTTTGAATAGATAAAAATTTACTTAGAGGGAAAGGAACAGAGGGTTAGAGTAAGACACTCGGCAGCTGATTGGAGATGGATTAGTAGTGGGGTTCCACAGGGTTCAGTTTAAGGTGCTACTTTTGTTCCTTGTATGCGTAATGACCTACCAGAGTCTGTAAATTCATTCTTTCATTATTGAATATGCTTGCAGATGATGCAAAGGTTGTGAAGAAAGTAAGAGATGAGAACTATGGTAGAGAACTTCAGGAAGACCTAACTGGTCTGCGTGAGTGACTAATGAAACTCAATGCTTTAAAATGAGAATGGGTACAAGTGTGAAAAGGCCCAAGCTTGAATGCTTAATAGCAGGAGCAGAACTTCAAGAGATGGAGAATGAGAGAGACCTAGGAGTAAGCATATTGACAGATTTGTTTCTGGAAATGCATATGCAAAGGATTGTAAAGGCAGCATATGCTTTCATAGCAAATGTAAGGGTAGCTTTCAGACACATGGACAAAAAAATGTTCAGAAATATTTATGTAACCTGTGTGAGGCCAAAGCTTGAATATGGAGCCCTTTTTGGGATCCACACTTTAAAAAGCACACAATTAATTTTGAAAAAGCTCAGAGACATGCAATGCGGCTGGTGCCAGAAATACACAATCTCAGTTATGGGAGAGGCTGAGAGCAGGGCCGGCCTTAAGCCAATTGGATTAATTGCTCCCAATTGGGCCCCACGCCTAAGTGGGCCCAGCGAATTTCACTGCAAAAGAAAACTGCCAAATGGTTAAATTGTAGAACGTCCATGGGTAATATACTGCGTATCAAGTGATAAAATCTTCTGTTACGACTGCGAGCTTTCTGATAATGCAGCAAGTGCACCTGCAAGAAGTGGTTTTGATAATTGGCCATACATTTATACAAGACTAGCTGAGCATGAGAACTCCAAAAAGCATTTACAAGCTATGCTCAGTTGCTGTGAATTGTAGCAAAGATGTATCAGCTGAAAAAACTATTGATGAAGTGATAGAAAAACCAATCAGATAAGAAGCAAAATGCTGGCATCAAGATTTTGTGCGACTGGTAACCACTGTACAGCTCCTGGCAGAGAGAAACTTGCCATTCTGGGGATCTGAGGATCACATAGGAGCACCACATAATGGAAATTTCCTTGGTGTTGTTGAGTTGCAAGGAAACGTTGATACAGTAAAGCAAGATCATCTGCAAAAAATCCAGAATAAGGAAATACATGACCAATATTTAGGAAAAATAATCCAGATTGATCTTATTAATATAATGGGTCAAGCTGTTCTACGGGAAATAATTTTGCAAATCAAGGTTGCTAGGTATTTTTCAGTAATTCTAGACTCTACTCCAGACATCAGTCATCAGGAGCAAATGTCGATGGTAATTAGATTTGTGGTTGATGGTGCACAATCAAATGCTCCAGCAGGAGTATATGATCATTTCATCAAGTTTTTAGTGGTGAATAGTAGCACAGGCGAAAATTTGTACAACCTTCTACATGAACTTGAAGCATTAGGGCTGGATGTTGAAAAATCTGTGGGCAAGGGTATGATAACGGTGCCAATATGATGGGACACACTTTAGGTGCAAGCAAGACTTCTACAGAAGAATTCAAGAGCTTCCTTTACACCATACACATGTTTCAGCTACAACCTAGTTTTGGGAGACATGGCCAAGACATATCTAGATGCAATGACTTCCTTGGAACTCTGCAGAGTATTTATACCCTCTTTGCATCATCTACTAATAGATGGACTGTTTTTAGGAAACGTGACAGTTCTGTCTGTATCTTTAAACCACGATGGGAATGTAAAATGAAAAGTGTCAAAGCTGTATGGTACCAAGCTGTTGGAGTTTGTAGTACACTAGAAGAGTTAGCTGAAAATTCTGATGATGCTCAAGCAAAGATTGATGCTGAATTATTACTCAGTCTTACAAGTTTGCTGACACTCCTTACTCTTTCAAGTAAATTATGTGAGTAGGGAACTTCAGAGTAATACCATGAATGTTGCTATTGCGTTTTATTCATTCCTGAAGCTTTGTAACTAGTTAAAGACATACAAGGAAAAAGGTTTGATGAAGCCTTGACTGATGCTAGTGGACTGTCAAAACCCTAGATGCTGAGCCTGTATTCAAGACTCAGAGTAAACGCTTATGAAAAAAAAAAAACGAATATTATCTTATTATGAATCTACAGATGAGCCTTTGCCAGGTCCAAAAACAGCCTTCAAAGTGCAAAGTTTTAATCAAGTGGTAGATAAAGCACTGCAAACACTTGAGTCACGGTTTGAACAACTGAAAAAGTATCAAAATTTATTTAGATTCTTGTGTAATTTTCAGGATCTGTCCAAGGTCACCATAAGAAAAAGTGCAGCAGATCTGAAACTGGCATTGACAAAGGTAAAGATGGCACAGGAAAAAGATTAAGTTAAAACCATAAAACTGGCTGATATAGTTGGATAAATGCTTTGTGAGGAAATGGAGGCACTAAAGCCAATTCTGCCATCAGAAATTCAAAACCCTGAGAAAATGCTTGAATTCCTTGCTTACAACAACAGGCCTACCGCATTTCCAAGCTGAAACTGATCAAAACTTACTTGAGATCATCAGTTCAGCAATAATGTTTGAACTGTTTGGCAATTATGTCCATTGAATCTGAAATTAGCAGGAATTTAATCTTAGACAAAATTCTAAAAGATTTTGCAGAGAAAAAACAAGAAAAATAACTTTCTCTTAATAAAAGGCAACAATAATATGACTCATTTATAGTTTATGGATGTTAGTGATTTTTTGAACTCCAAAAAACATAATTTGTGGCCAACGGTGAGCTAAAATTCTGATTTTTTATTTCCTGAACTAAAATAAATTAATATTTTTAATAACTCATTTCACGGTCATTAAAACAAGAGTGATAGACAAATATTGTTTGTATAATATTGCTTACATGCATGCAATTTTATATCAAAATGTAGCTTGCATCAATTTGGTCTATTTAATTTTTTAAGCACACATTTTGATTGCTTTCCATTCTACCACAGAGATATAAAGTCTATAATAGACTTTTTTTTATATCTTTAAGACTCTGGAGACTTTGGAGCAAGTTGACTGGGAACCTGAGGTCGACCAAAATTGTTCCCAGTTGGGCCCCGCACCTCCTAAGGCTGGCTATGGCTGAGGAAATCAGACTTGCCATCACTCAAAGCTAGAAGAAGGAGGGGATTTGGTGACAGTTTTTAAATTCCTTCATGGTTATGACAGAGTGGATTGGGATCGATATTTTGATATGACTGGTTCACGAACTAGAGGTCATAGTTTGAAGCTTCGCAAGGAAACTTCTTTGCAGGATGTAAGGAAGAACTGTTAGTGTAAGAGTAGTTGATGACTGGAATTCTTTAAGTGAGGAAGTAGTTCATGCTAACTCAGTTCATAGTTTTAAGGACATATATGATAAGTATCACTGATTACAATAGTAGAACTGACCAGGAAACAGGGAGTTACAAGCATAGGGCTCTTTCCAGTAAGAACAATCAGGTAATTGCATGCACACACACACACACACAAATAGTCTGCATGATTGGTCAGAAAAGTGACTAATGAAATTCAATACCTCTAAATGTAAGGTAATGAGAATGGGTACAAGGGCTTGACTACTCAATGGCAGGAGCAGGACTTCATGAGACAGGGAATGAGAGAGATCTAGGAGTAAACATACTGGCCGATTTGTCTCTGGAAATTAATATAAATGGCATAGTAAGGGTAGCAAATGCTCTCTTAGCAATTGTAAGGTTAGCCTTCAGGCACATGGACAAAGAAATTTTCAGAGCATTGTATGATGCGAAAGCATGAAAGCACCTGGAATGGATGGTGTGAGAGCGGAGATGTTTAAAGAAGAGGGTGTGATTGTACTGGAATGGTTAGTGAGAGTGTTTAATATATGCTTTATGTTGTCAATGGTGCCAGAGGAATGGGTGAATGCTTGTATAGGGCCCCTATACAAAGGTAAGGGAGATATGTATGAATGCAGTAATTTTAGGGGTATAAGGTTGTTGGGTTTGGTAGGAAAAGTGTATGGTAGGATACTGGTTAATAGGATTAGGGATAAGACAGAAAATGTGATTGCGGAATTGCAGAGTGGTTTTAGGAGAGGTAGAAGTTGCATAGATCAGATTTTTAAAGTTAGGCAGTTATGTGAGAAATATTTAGCAAAGGGTAAGGATGTGTATTTTGCATTTTTGGATCTGGAGAAAGCGTATGATAGAGAGGCAGTGTGGAATGTTTTGAGATTATATGGAATTAATGGTAAATTATTGCATGCAGTGAAGAATTTGTATAAAGGGAGTAGAGCTTGTGTTGGGGTAGGGAATGAAGTGATGAGTGGCTTCCAGTGAGTGTGGGACTGAGACAGGGATGTGTGATGTCACCGTGGCTGTTCAATTTGTATATTGATGGAGTTGTAAGAGAGGTGAATGAGCGAGTGCGTGGTCGAGGTTTGAGAATGGTAGATGGGGATGATAACGAGTGGGAGCTGAAGCAGTTGCTGTTTGCAGATGATACTGTGGTGGTGGCAGATTCAGAGGAGAAGCTGTGTCAAATAGTGTCAGAATTTGGAATGGTGTGTGAGAGAAGGAAGTTGCGAGTGAATGTGGGAAAGAGTAAGGTTATGAGGTGTACAAGAAATGAGGATGGTGCTGGATTGAATGCTATGTTGAATGGAGAGACACTTGAGGAACTTGATCAGTTTAAGTGTTTAGGCTTGGTTATATCTGCAAATGGTGGAGTGGAAGCAGATGTGTGTCACAGAGTGAATGAAGGGTGTAAAGTGTTGGGTGCGTTGAAAGGAGTGATGAAGAATAGAGGGTTGGAAATGAATGTTAAGAAAGTTTTGTATGAGAAAGTGGTTGTGCCAACTGTGATGTATGGATCAGAGTTATAGGGTGTGAAAGTAAGTGAGAGACGGAAACTAAATGTGTTTGAGATGAAATGCCTGAGGAGTATGATTGGTGTATCTCGATTGGATAGGGTTAGGAATGAAGTGGTGAGAGCAAGAACGGGTGTGAGGAGAGAAATTGCAGACAGAGTAGATATGAATATTCTGAGATGGTTTGGCCGTGTGGAAAGGATGGATGATGAAAGACTGCTGAAAAAGGTGATGAATGCCAGAGTTGATGGGAGAAATACTAGAGGGAGGCCTAGGTTTGGATGAATGTATGGAGTAAGGAGAACCCTGAATGATAGGAGGATGGATGTGAGGGAAGCAAGCAAGCGTGCTAGGAATAGGAATGAGTGGCGAGCGATTGTGACGCAGCTCTGATGGGCATCTGCTGTTATCACGGGGCTGCATCTTACAGAGTTAGCCCTGTGGTAGGGGCAGTAGGAGGAGCTGGCAGGTGTGAAGCGACACAGGTTGTGGAAGAGCCGGGAGGATGGTCTGTGGCACTCCAGCAGTGCCATCTGAACGGTTGCTACCTCCCTCGTCATTGCCCATAGATCAAAGTAATCCCCTTATTGTTTTCTTTCTTTGATGTCGGCTACCCCCAATTAAAGAGGGAAACAGCCAAGGTAGATAGATGTGAGGCCAAAGCTTGAATATGCAGCCCCCTTTTGGACTCCACACTTGAAAAAGCATGTAGTTAAGCTGGAAAAAGCTCAAAAACATGCCATAAAACCGGTGCTCGAAATATGCAGTCTCTGTTATGAGGAAAGGCTGGGAAATATGACTTACCATCACTTGCAGTTAGAAGAAAGAGGGGGAATATTGTGACGGTTTTTAAATTCCTTCATGGTTATGACAGAGTGGATAGAGATCTATATTTTGATATGGCTGGCACTAGAAGTAGAGGTCATTGTTTGAAGTTTTGTCAGAAAACTTCTTTGCAGGATGAAGAAAGTACTTTTTATTTTGTGTAAGAGTAGTTGATGATTGGAATTCGCTAAGCGAAAAGGTATTTAATACTAACTCAATCCATAGTTTTAAGGACAAGTAAGATAAGTTTCACTAAGTACAAAATAGAACCTACCAGGAAATGGGGAGGTAAGGGCTTGGGGTTCTATCCTGTAAGCACATAAAGGTAAATTACACACTCACACACAGTCCCCAGAAAGCATGTCATATGAAAGTACTGTGTATAAGAAGTATTAAATAAGTGTAATAATTAAAGTGAAATAGAAATAGACTACGTGGTGCAGGAGATCAAGTGTGTAATTGATACTCTCCCTTGTATTTTCAGGGCAGGATTCTTGTTCATGGTACATGACAACAAGATATAGTGTTATGTCCTTAGGCCTCTCACGCATAGGCACCAAGTGACAATAGAGGTCAAAGTTGGTCACCCAGTTCCAGACATTCTCACGACAAACATCTATATGTACATATGTACATGCACCTGTGAAAACACTCGTCAGGCCTTCTTGATGCCCCACTAAAAATCACCCACCAGGGAGGAGATTTCCTGCCCCGCCCTGCCATCTTGGTCATGCAAGAAAGTAAGAGTTAGTTGTACACAGACAGCTCAGTTAGAACTTGATCAGGGCAGAAATAAGATCTGTTAGAAATTTACTCTAAGGGGACGGGGAACTGTGAGGTGTAGATGGAGAGCTTTGAGGTGCAGAATAAGTTTAGAAATAAAGAAACTAATAAAAATGAAAAGATGCATATCTGTTATAACGCTGCCTTAACTTATTAATAAAAATACAACTTTAATGTCATTCAGGTGACATATAACTCCACTACTTCCGGTATTATCGTATTACAGACAATATCAATACGTCCGTGGCGGCAGCGCAGTGCGATGCCACGCCAAAATTACCATGAAGAGACAAGAAACAAATTAATGCCAGTGCATCTCGTGCCGTGCAAAATGTGAGAGGCAGATAAAAACGCATCTCTGGAAGCGATGTCAGAGGTAGAAAAGAGTCGTCGAATCCTCGAGTTAGATGAAACTTCAAGATGCTTAAAAGCGAGCGACGCCGAGAGTGACACCTCAGGCTCTGAGACTCTCAGAGTATCGAGAAGGCACAGCCAGTCACACCTCTCCCCCGTCCCTGTATAGGCAAGGTGCCCAACAGTAAGAATTGTCCCATGCATTTTGACTCTGAAGGAAAGTTGCTGAAACTTCTCTCACGAAGGCTGAAAGACGTCAACTGGGAGAGAAATTCAGCGCGATTCATATATTTCACCGTGCGCCGCACTGTGAATGTGGCTTTGAGAGTCAGCGCCCCTACCAGGTGTTATTTGTTGCTGAATCCGAAAAAGAAGATGCCTGTGATGGTGAATTGACGATTTTACGAGACATATGGATGACGTCGGTGAGAAAATCAGAGAGCCCAGAAGAAAGGAATGCCTCCTCCCCCAGTGTCTGTGGCCGTGACATTGTTCAAGCAGCATCACAAAATGGCTAAGTACTTGTAATTTTCATCAAGTGAGCAATGGGACCATTATTAAAAGAAATGGAGGTCAGAGGACTCCGCCATTTTACTTTGAAGTTATGCTTTGACTCAGCCACCCTGCATATAAAAGGGCGTATGACGTTAGTAAATTATTGGAAGTAGAATTTCTGTACCCATTACTAACATGGATAATTTGTACTAATAGCTATAAGCAGTTATAAACTCGATTTTTGTTATAATTAGAACAATATTATGAGTAATTGCGTTTGAAGGGTGTTCAAACTTTGAAGTTTAAGCCATGATAATGTTTGTCACCATCATTTCAGCTTGGTCATAAAAAAGGGAATGTAAACTCACAAGAAATGACAACAAAAATGTCACACAGCCGTTACTTGTATTTGAAAGAGACGAAGTCAATCCAGGAACCGAAGAGACATGGGAGGAGCGGTGCCTGCAAGCAAATCTCCCCGCTAAAGCTAGCCATCTGAAGTCCAGAAGACAAATATTGAGAAGTATTGTGGGTAGTAAAAGAAAAGAGGGTAGTTAAGTACCTACCCGATCGTAAGTATAGAAAAGGAGGAAAGATATATAACTTCCCCCCTGCCTCCTGGGGTAATTCTGTTGAATAGTCACTCGAAAAAATTAAATTTGAGTTCTTAGAAGAATATATATATATATATTTTATGTATGATTCCTTAAGAGATTATGAAACCTAAGCAAACTTCATTCTTTAATGTTGCAAATACTATATTATTTTTAATTATATTACTGCATGCACAGATACAAGCTTTTTATATACTTTTTCAGATACACGTTTTTTTATAATTTTGTTGTGTTGAAAAGTGTATATCAGCATTCATGTGATAAATGCAAAATTTCGAAGGGATGAAGGTATTAACGATTTTAAGAAGCTTATCTAGAGATAGTTATGGTTAATTGCTGTCATAGTCAGGAAATTTATGATTACAATTGAGCTAATTAAGATAACTGAGATTCTCAGAGTGTATATTTTGACTTTGAGATTTAAAATAATGATACTTAAGTCCTTTTATGCCGTTTATTAAGAAAGGATAATTGTAAATTTTGTTGATAGTCGTACGGATAACTAAATGAAAAGTAAAAAATTCTCTTGAGATATCAGCTTTAGTGTAAAATATTTTAAAATTTATAATGCCTGTCAAACTTCCAAGAGTTTTATATTTTATTAACTATAATTATCAAATATGATCGTAGTATTTTGTTTAAATTTCGTCAGAGGAATGTTTGACTTTTAGCAAGTGTGTGTTTCGACTCAACCCTCTGATTTATAAAAAGAGAAAAGATTGCCATAATAGACAAGTATGTGTATCTTTATTTCACTAACGTTATTTGCAATGTTAAACAGAAAAAGAATGGATTTATGCTTCGATGTTTCCTTATTTGTATACTAAGTTATTTTGTTTTTATTCTTTTTAGAAGGTAAAAGCCAGTTGCGGTCCTGTCCCCTTGTATATTTGGGCAGGAAGACAGGTCATAAAAAAGGGACCCTACAAGCGATAAATATATGTTTTCTTATTGAAGAAAAATAAATTCTCTCTCTCTCTCTCTCTCTCTCTCTCTCTCTCTCTCTCTCTCTCTCTCTCTCTCTCTCTCTCTCTCTCTCTCTCTCTCTCTCTCTCTCTCTCTCTCTCACTCTCTTTCTCTCATGTATTTTGCCCCTTCCATGTTATTTCTTTATGTTGACAGAGTATTAAAGATGTCTTGAATATATTTCAAGACAGTTTATTTCTACGTACTTTATGTAAGTGTTATTTTGCATATAGTTTCGCTTATTGTAACGTAAGTTCATGTATGTATACTTTTAGACTTAGTATGTGTATCTATTCATTTCTATCATATATACACGTATATTTGTATGTATAATGTGTAGTTTATTATGGAGGCTGCTGTAGAAGACTTGGAGAGAGGAAGCTAATGTATTTTAGCCATTAACCTTTCACCTCCTTGATAACGATTATTGCATCGCCTCGTTGAACAAAGAACCGTTGTAAGCAAGTCATAACTCAGGTTAGTCCTAGTATCAAGGACCCCTAAAAATGAGAGGAGTTTTTATGCAACTTTCCCACAAAAAGTTTGTTGTTCTCGTGGGGCGTTACGAGACCCTCAAGTAGAAAACGTAATCGACATACGTGGATCAGAAGATATTCGAGTTTGATTCGGAGTCCTGTGATTGCTGACGACATCAGGGTTATCCGGATAGATGAGAACAGATTTACCTTACTCCTAACAATATTTATAAGTACGTGTGAGGGACAGAATGAACTCATTTAATTGAACTCTTGTAGGTAGAATGTATGTTAGAAAATTTATTATTCTGTATGAGGAAGTTTTAATTTAAGGTGAGGAGAGTTTACTTAAATATTCACATATCAGCAGTTCATAAACCCCCTTATAAAATATTTGCATGTATGTCTATGCATGTAATATTAATTATATTTTATTGGTAGAGGATTTAATTTTGAGATCGTGGTAGGCCTCTACTGAAGCCGTGTCAGGATTTCCGAATTTAGGGGGTTATAAGATCGAAGGGTAATAACACACAGGAAATCCTCCACAGCTTTTGGTCCTTCGAACCGGATGAGAATTGGTGTGGTAATGGTGAAAATAGTGTACATTTTACATAAACTCCCGCCTTGTAAGAAGTTAGTGTAAAACTCTGCGGTTAAAGTTGTCCACATTTCAGCGAAAAAAAAGGAGGAGCATTGCATGTATTTGCATGAATATTGCGAATATAACTTTGAAATTTAAGTGGTTGTTGAAATAAATAAAAGAATCTTTTTCCCGCGTGGATAAAGTGTTTCTCTCTCTGTGGAAACGAAATATACTTTCGTAGTTGAGCGTCCATTAAGTAAATTGGAAATTAGTACCCAATTTCGGCTGGGTGAACGGTGGTTCTTAGGGGTTTGTGTGTTTACATATTTCCCATTTAACGATGTCTAGAATGTCGTATTGATTCTTTTGTTTACGTAAATAAACAGAAGGTAGTAGCCCACCTACTGCTAGGTGCACAGTGTTGTTTATTGGAAGAACAGTGTGGTTTACATTACACTTTCCATTTGCTGTTGCTGACTTAACAGTGTCACTTAATTGATGAAAAGTGTGTTTTACACTTTGAGGATTGGCGTCATAATTGACGGAATTAAATAACTGTATATTATTATCTTGAAAGTTTGGAAGATTGTCCTTTGATACTCTTTACAGAGTGAATGTTTGTTGCATTGTGGATGCATAAAGAAGATCGAAGATTCTTTGATAAAAAATTGCATCAACTATTTGTTTGTTGTTTCCTTATGTTCTATTTGAATTCTCAATATGTCGGTTAAACCTGAGGCATTAAAACGCCTTCGGGAATTGGTTCAACGTGATTATGTTCAGTGTCAAACAGAACTTGCCAAAGATGATGAGATACTTGTTGTTAATTATATAAACAGATGTCATAATACGCTAACAGAAAGATTCGGAAGATATGATAGGAAATATGAAGAATGTGTCGAGAATAAGCCCCTTAAAAGGGATTCTGAAGAGGAGGATACAGAACATGACAATCTAGCTGAAACAGTAAATGATATTAGCTTAGCTGTCCTAGAACGGATTCGTAAGTTAGGAACTATGAAGAGTACTCGAGCTCCTAGTTCCGAGTGTTCTAGCCTCCCCAGTGGGACAACCCACACCTAAATTTCCTGAAGTAAAAATACCACATTTCTCTGGAAACTATGATGAATGGAACGAGTTTTGGGATACGTTTGATAGTTTAGTACATAGTACTTCTATGGCAACTATGACAAAGTTTACCATCTTGAGAAATGCCCTTAAAGGAGATGCAAAAGACACCATAAAGGGATATCCTGTTGCATGTGAGAGTTATGACGAGTGCATGCAACAGCTACAAGCTGCTTATGCCAGTAAGGACAGAATTGTACGAAATTTAATGAGGAAATTGGTAAAAATACCAACTCCCTCTTCTAATTACTCATCACTTTTTAAGTTCAAGCAGGAAGTAGAAGCCATTACTCGAAGTCTGAAAAATTATAGAGACATGAAGAACACTGATTGGGTGTTTTCAGAACTCGTGATAATGAAATTACCAGAAGATGTAGAGAACTGGATTAGCATGAAATTAGACACAAAATATCCTACATTTGAAACCCTCTTGAAGGAACTGGGAAAATATGTATATCATATAGAAGGCAACAACACTAAAGGTAACACAAAGGGAGAGACCCAAACCTCCCAGAGAGATGAGACCCAGTCCTATAAAAAGAATGTGGGTAGTTATGGTGTTACTGCAAAGATAGTAAATAGTAAAACAGATTGTGTATTCTGTAGTTGGCAAGGTCATAAGTCTGAACAGTGTAATAAAGTAGTTAGTATAAACAAACGCAGAGACAAATTGAGAAACAATAACGAATGTCTGAGATGTACTCAGTCAGGGCATTATGCAAATGATTGTTACACTCAGTTAAAATGTAAGAAGTGTAAGAATAATGGTCATCATGCAGCCTTGTGTTATGAACAAGAGTCAAAATTTCGTAGAAGGTTTGAAGAACCTGCATTTCTAAATGAACAGTCAGGAAATGGTTCAAATTTAGATGAGTCAAGCAATGAGCAAGAACATTTTAACTCAGAAAAGGACAAGAAACTTGTTAGTGTGATGACTATGAATGCAGTACAAAGGCAAATGGCGAAGCCGAGTTTACCTTCATGTGCTCTGCCTACTGCAAGTGGAAAAATAAGCAGTTCAAAGGAAAATCTTTGTGTAACACTAGGTTATTCTTTGATACTGGTTCCCAGTGTTCCTTTATAACTAGGGAATTAGCTGAAAGGTTTAAATTAAGCCCAGTAGATGAAATGTCTCTTGGTATTGATGCATTTCGTTCTGAGACAAAGAAAGGAAGGTTTCCTGTTGTAAATGTAGTTATCAAATTGGGGAAAAGAAGAGCCAGAGTTAAATTACTCGTAGTTGATGACATGATAATTAGCATCCACACTCCAGGACTAGCAAAGGCTGCAAATGTGTTAAAGTCTAATGGTCACAAGTTGGCCGACGAAGATATTGATAGTGATGTTCTTGATAACATTGGTATTGTTATTGGTGCATTACATTTTAGTCAGTTTGTTAGTGGCATTAATAAGTGGGATGTCTATACTTTGATGGAAACACCGGGTGGTGTCATGTTGTATGGCCATATTCCTTGTGATACTCAACATGAACCCAGTAATGTGCAAAGCCATATTGTTATGCGAGTAGGAACACAGTTTTTTTCCTGCAGCTACTCAAGAGTTGATTGAAGTGGCCATAGAGCCAGTTAATAAGTTGTTAATTGAAGAGGCGATAGAGCGAGATAATAAGTTCTTGATTGCAAAGGCCATAGAGCCAGTTAATAAGTTGTTGATTGAAGAGGCCATAGTGCCTGTTAATAAGTTGTTGATTGAGAAGGCCATAGAACCTGTTAATAAGTTGTGAGAGCCAGAGAGTATTGGAGTAAAGCAAGAAGTGCATTACGAAGATAAAACTACACTTAGAAGTTTTACAGATTCTGTTCCCTTGAAGCCTATCCACACTCCTCTCCCACACAATTTTCAGAGCGCCTTTGGACAAATGAAGTCTCTAATAGAACAGTTGGAGGAGATATTGGAGAATGTTCATGCAAGTAATTTGCTGGATGCTTGTACCAGAGGAGAGAAACAGTTTGATGTATACAATACTGCAGATGTAGAGAGGGGAAGGGCCGAAATATCACTGCAAGCATTGAATTCCAACAATGCAAGACTTCAAAGGGCACTGGATCAGTGCCTCTCTGGAAAATCTAGATCTCCTAAAGAAACAATCTTTAGTTTAATCTGGAATGTTAATACAGACAAGTTGTCTTTGAAAAGTCTGAAGGCTAGAGAAGATGTGTTGACCAAACATAAACTTCTGTCAATGGTGGGTATATTTTTGGACCCCTTAGGTCTAATATCACCCTTACTAAGAAGAGGAAAAATTCTTATTCAGAGAGCTTGGACTGAAAAGCTCTTGTGGGAATATCTGTTGTAAGAAGTATACAAAGAGGAATCATCAATTTATGAAAGCTCTGAATGTCAAGCTGCCCAAAGGGTTGAAGAATTGTGGGTATGCTTAATCATAGATGATAAATTGTAGCACTGATGGGGAGATCCCCCATTTTTCCTTTTTTTGGAGGGGCCCAGGATGTCTAGAATATATTTCAAGACAGTTTATTTCTACGTACATTATGTGTTATTTTGTATATAGTTTCATTTATTGTAACGTAAGTGCATGTATGTATACTTTTAGACTTAGTATGTGTACCTATTCATTTCTATCATATATACACGTATATTCGTATGTATAATGTGTAGTTTATTATGGAGGCTGGCTGTAGAAGACTTGGAGAGAGGAAGCTAATGGATTTTAGCCATTAACCTTCCACCTCCTTGATATCGATTATTGCATCGCCTCGTTGAACAAAGAACCGTTGTAAGCAAGTCATTACTCAGGTTAGTCCTAGTATCAAGGACCCCTAAAAACGAGGGGAGTTTTTGTGCAACTTTCCCACAAAAATTTTGTTGTTCTCGTGGGGCGTTACGAGGCACTCAAGTAGAAACGTAATAGTGATATGTGGATCAGAAGATATTCGAGTTTGATTCGGAGTCCCGTGATTGCTGACGACATCAGGGTCATCCGGATAGATATAACTATGTGTGAGGGACAGAATGAGCTCATTTAATTGAACACTCGTAGGTAGAATGTATGTTAGAAAATTTATTATTCTGTATGAGGAAGTTTTAATTTAAGGTGAGGAGAGTTTATTTAAATATTCACATATCAGCAGTTCATAAACCCCCTTATAAAATATTTGCATGTATGTCTATGCATGTAATATTAATTATATTTTATTGGTAGAGGATTTAATTTTGAGATCGTGGTAGGCCTCTACTGAAGCCGTGTCAGGATTTCCGAATTTAGGGGGTTATAAGATCGAAGGGTAATAACACAGGAAATCCTCCACAAAGGTTATTGATTTTTTTTTTAAATTCTTTTGCAAATTTGCTAGATGATAAAAATGTCTAAGTTTTATTGTATTTGATAAGTTTTTGCATGCTGATATTGCATAAATACTGATAAGACATAATATGAACTGAATTATTGTGATTTTTTTCTGCCACATAATAGGTAAGCTGCCACTGCTAAATTGGGCAACCAGAAGGTTGGTGACTGTGCTCCTCTCTCTCTCTCTCTCTCTCTCTCTCTCTCTCTCTCTCTCTCTCTCTCTCTCTCTCTCTCTCTCTCTCTCTCTCTCTCTCTCTCTATATATATATATATATATATATATATATATATATATATATATATATATATATATATATATATATATATATATATATATATATATATATATATATAGTAAAATAGTAAAAGAGACTTACCAAAAGAGATTGATTTAAAATGAGCATTATTATGGAATATAAGTAGCGTCATTGCCCATAGAGCAAAGTAATCCCCCTATTTGTTTTCCTTTCTTGATGTCGGCTACCCCACAATTAAAGGGGGAAACAGCCAAGGTATATGTATAAGTAGAGAACTATGTTCTTACCTCAAAATGCCAGTATCATTTGTATATAGACTGGTATTCCTGATTTAGTATTTTATTTCTGATTTTATTATTCTTATTATGATCATGATTATCATTATTCTTATGATTATTATGTTGGCTGTTATTGTCGCTATCACTCCATGGCCCTTTTGCTAATTATTATTTTCGTAATGCTATCAGTAATAATCAAATGATTTGTATTTTTTATTTTGAATTCATGCTTTTATGTTAATGTGGTCACTGTTAATAAGAGTATTTCTTTAGTGTCTGTTCTCAACATTTCATGACTTTTCTTTTTGATATCTATAGAATACTAATGTTATGTATCAGTTACTCAGCTACGTCCTAAGTAACATGGAATAATGATGTAATAGTGTAGATACATACTTTCAATTACCACCTTATTTCCAGGCAGCCCCGATCTGCAATTTTAAATTTTTTTCACAAACCAGTCTCTTTTAACTCATTGGAGAGATTGCAAAGCGCCTGCAGATGCAGGGGAGGCGAAGTATACCCTTTGAGTGCTTACATATGGCCGTTGTTTGTACTCAGAGGTCATATCTTTTCTCTCTTGTATTTGTATTAGCGGTATTAGGCCCTAGTTTCCGGCCCTAGAATCTACTCCAGGCTATGTTCATATTGCAGATTTTCAGCTGGAGGAAGATCTACCTCCAACGGGGAGGTACGTGAGAGGTAAAATGGTTCTAGGACCACTTCAAGATTTGTAAAATTCAGGGGGGGGGGGTTAAAGAGGTTCATGACAGATGTATCGGCCCTCTCCCGTTGTCAGGACGTGTCTCCAGAAACAGAATTCATGGTACGGGGTTACAACCCAGACCTCTCTCGTAGCGTAGAAGGTGAGGGGTTTGGCAGAATCAGGTGTGATTACCTAATTGTGATTACCTAATTGTGTTTACGGGAAAGAGCCCAAAGCTCGTATCTTCCCGTCTCCTCATCGGTTCCATTTTATACTTAGTGATACTTATCATACCTGTCCTTAAAACTATGGATTGAGATAGCATTAACTACCTCCTCGCTTAGCCAATTCCAATTATCAACTACTCTTACACTGAAAAAGTATTTCCTTACATCCTGCAAAGAAGTTTTCTTACGAAGCTTCAAACTATGACCTCTAGTTCTAGAGCCAGCCATATCAAAATATCGATCCCTATCCACTCTATCAAAACCATGAAGGAATTTAAAGACTGTCACAATATCCCCCCTCACTCTTCTAGCTTCGAGTGATGGTAAGTCTAATTCCCTCAGCCTCTCATCATAACTGAGATTGCGTATTTCTGGCACCAGTTTCGTGGCATGTCTTTGAACTTTTTCAAGCTTAGCTATGTGCTTTTTCAAGTGCGGATTCCAAAAGGGGGCTGCATATTCGAGTTTTGGCCTCACATAGGTTACATAAATATTTCTGAACATTTCCTTGTCCATGTGCCTGAAGGCTACCCTTACATTTGATAAGAATGCATATGCTGCCCTTACTATGCCATTTATATGTATTTCTGGATTACAAATCTGCCAG
>JAXCGZ010019288.1:0-42500 GCA_037179515.1 Halocaridina rubra | reverse complement strand
ACAATGCATATCTGTTATAACGCTACCTTAAATTATTAAAAGACTACAACTTTAATGTCATTCAGGTGATATATAACGCCACGACTTCCAGTATTACCGCATTATAGACAATATCAATACATCAAGCATTTGACACTGTCCCACGAGGGAGACTTATTAAAAAGGTGCAAGCAATGGCTAGAATAGATGGAAATGTCTTGAAATGGATAAACACATACTTAAAAGGATGGGTACAAAGGGTTAGAGTAAGACACTCAGTGTCTGCATGGAAAAGAGTTAGTAGTGGAGTTCCAAAGGGTTCAGTTTTCAGTGTCTGTAAATTCATTCATGAATATGTTTGCAAATGATACAAAGATTGCGAAGAAAGTAAGAAATGAGAACAATGGCAGAGAACTTCAGGTAGATCTAAATAGTCTGCATGAGAGGTCAGAAAAATGGCTAATGAAATTCAATACTTCAAAATGTAAGGTAATTAGAGTGGGTACAAGTGCAAGAAGGCCCAAGCTTGACTACTAGGTGGCAGGAGTACAAATTAAAGAGACAGAGAATGAGCGAGATCTAGGATTAAACATACTGGCAGATTTGTCCCCAGAAATTCATATAAATGACATAGTAAGGGCAGCATGTGCTTTCTTAGCAAATGTAAGGGTAGGCTTTAGTCACATGGACAAGGAAATGTTCAGAAATATTTAAGTAATGTATGTGAGGCCAAAACTTGAATATGCAGCCCCCTTTTGGAATCCACACTTGAAAATGCATGTAGTTCAGCTGGAAAAAGTTCAAAGACATGCCACGAAACTGGTGCCAGATATACGCAATCTCAGTTATGATGAGAGGCTGAGGATATTAGACTTACCATCACTTGGAGCTAGAAGATTGAGGGAGAAAATATGGTGTCAGTTTTTGAATTCCTTCGTAGTTATGATAGAGTGGATAGGGATCGATACTTTGATATGGCTGGCACTAGAACTAGAGGTCATAGTTTGAAGCTTCATAAGAAAACTTCTCTACAGGTTGTAAGGAAATACTTTAATAGTGTAAGAGTTATTGATAATTGTAATTCACTAAGTGAGGAGGTAATTAATGCTAACTCAATCTATAGTTTTAAGGACAAGTATGATAAGTATCATCAGGTACAAAATGGAACCGATCAGGAGACAGGAAGTCACGAGCTTGGGGCTCTTTGCCGTAAGTACAATTAGGTAATTACACACACACACACACACACACACACACACACACACACACACACACACACACACACACACCACACACACCCACACACACACACACACTACTTGATCTAGTGTTCACAGATAATGTGTTGGATATTGAAAAAATTGAGTATGAACCACAAATTGGAAAGAGTGACCACTGTGTGTTGTTGATGGAGTATATCATTGAAGATATTCTTCCTGAGAGTAGAGGCACTGAGGACATGAGGAGGAACTATCCGAAAGGAGATTACATCAAAATGAATGAGCTTTTTGCAGTTATTGACTGGAGAACCTTATTTTACAACAAATCTGTACAAGAAATGTATGACAGCTTTTGTGAGAAATATGGGAAGATAGTAGATTGCTGCATACCTGTCACCAAAGTAGGTGTAATTTATGCCAGAGAGAAATGGTTCGATAATGGGTGTAAAAGAGCTAAGGAGTGGAGAGACAAATGCTGGAAAAGGTATAGGAGGAGAAAAAACATAAATGCCTGGCAAACCTACAAAAGAGCAAGAAATGACTACCTAAGTAAAAGGAGAGAGGCAGGGAGAGACTATGAGAGGGGCATCACCAGGAAGGCTAAAGAAAATCCCAAGCTTTTCCACAGCTTTATCAGAGGAAAACTGATGGTAAAAGAACAGGTTTTAAGGCTAAAGAGAGCGGATGGAAGCATCACTGAGACGGATGAAGAGATCTGCAAAGAATTGAACAAGGAGTTTCAGTCAGTATTTACAGTAGAAAATACCCCACACCCTCAGATTGCAGTGATAGAAGCTCAAGGGCAGGTATTAGAGAACATCAACCTTACAGCCACAGAGGTATGCAAAGCGCTGATGGATTTAGATGTTCATAAAGCTACAGGTCCTGATGACATATCCCCTCATGTGCTTAAAATATGCGCAAACACAATATCAGTGGCACTAAGTATCATATTTAAGGAGTCACTGGAGTCGGGGGAGATTCCAAGATGCTGGAAACAAGCAAATGTGATACCTATCTTCAAAAAGGGAAGGAGGGATACGGCTCTGAACTATAGACCAGTTTCCTTGACCAGCATAGTTTGCAAAGTTATGGAGAAACTACTAAGGAAACATATCTCTCTTCACTTGGAATCCTTCAACTTTTTGTCAGTGAGGCAACATGGCTTCAGAGAAGGTAGATCAACAGTAACAAACTTATTAGAATTTTATGATGAGGTAAGCCAAATCTTACAGGAAAGAGAGGGCTGGGCAGATTGCATATTCCTAGACTTCCAGAAAGCGTTTGACACTGTTCCACATGGGAGACTTATTAGGAAGCTGCAAGCAATGGCTAGAATAGGTGGAAATGTTTTGGAATGGATAAAAACTTACTTAGAAGGAAGGGAACAGAGGGTTAGAGTAAGACACTCAGTGTCTGAATGGAGAAGAGTTAGTAGTGGAGTTCCACAGGGTTCAGTTTTAGGGCCACTTTTGTTCCTTGTATATGTAAATGACCTACCAGTGTCTGTAAATTCATTCATGAATATGTTTGCAGATGATGCAAAGATTGTGAAGAAAGTAAAAAACGAGAACAATGGTAGAGAACTTCAGGAGGATCTAAATAATCTGCATGAGTGGTCAGAAAAGTGGCTAATGTAATTCAATACTTCAAAATGTAAGGTAATGAGAATGGATACAAGTGAAAGAAGGCCGAAGCTTGACTACTCGGTGGCTGGAGTACAACTTCAAGAGACAGAAAATGAAAGAGATCTAGGAGTAAACATACTGGCAGATTTGTCTCCAGAAATACATATAAATGGCATAGTAAGGGCAGCATATGCATTCTTATCAAATGTAAGGGTAGCCTTCAGGCACATGGACAAGGAAATGTTCAGAATTATTTATGTAACCTATGTGAGGCCAAAACTCGAATATGCAGCCCCCTTTTGGAATCCGCACTTGAAAAAGCACATAGCTAAGCTTGAAAAAGTTCAAAGACATGCCACGAAACTGGTGCCAGAAATACGCAATCTCAGTTATGATGAGAGGCTGAGGGAATTAGACTTACCATCACTCGAAGCTAGAAGAGTGAGGGGGGATATTGTGATAGTCTTTAAATTCCTTCATGGTTATGATAGAGTGGATAGGGATCGATATTTTGATATGGCTGGCTCTAGAACTAGAGGTCATAGTTTGAAGCTTTGTAAGAAAACTTCTTTGCACGATGTAAGGAAATACTTTTTCAGTGTAAGAGTAGTTGATAATTGGAATTGGCTAAGCGAGGAGGTAGTTAATGTTATCTCAATCCATAGTTTTAAGGACAGGTATGATAAGTATCACTAAGTATAAAATGGAACCGATGAGGAGACGGGAAGATACGAGCTTTGGGCTCTTTCCCGTAAACACAACTAGGTAATCACAATTAGGTAATCACACACACACACACACACACACACACACACACACACACACACACGCACACACACACACATGTTCATAAAGCTACAGGTTCGGATGACATATACCCTCACGTGCTTAAAAAATGCGCAAACTCAATATCAGTGGCACTAAGTATCATATTTAAAAAGTCACTGGAGTCAGGGGAGATTCCAAGATGCTGGAAACAAGCAAATGTGATACCTATCTTCAAAAAGGGAAGGAGGGAAACGGCTCTGAACTATAGACCAGTTTCCTTGACCAGCATAGCTTGCAAAGTTATGGAGAAACTACTAAGGAAACATATCTCTCTTCACTTGGAATCCTTCAACTTTTTGTCAGTGAGGCAACATGGCTTCAGAGAAGGTAGATCAACAGTAACAAACTTATTAGAATTTTATGATGAGGTAAGCCAAATCTGACAGGAAAGAGAGGGCTGGGCAGATTGCATATTCCTAGACTTCCAGAAAGCGTTTGACACTGTTCCACATGGGAGACTTATTAGTAAGCTGCAAGCAATGGCTAGAATAGGTGGAAATGTTTTGGAATGGATAAAAACTTACTTAGAAGGAAGGGAACAGAGGGTTAGAGTAATACACTCAGTGTCTGAATGGAGAAGAGTTAGTAGTGGAGTTCCACAGGGTTCAGTTTTAGGGCCACTTTTGTTCCTTGTATATGTAAATGACCTACCAGAGTCTGTAAATTCATTCATGAATATGTTTGCAGATGATGCAAAGATTGTGAAGAAAGTAAAAAACGAGAACAATGGTAGAGAACTTCAGGAGGATCTAAATAATCTGCATGAGTGGTCAGAAAAGTGGCTAATGAAATTCAATACTTCAAAATGTAAGGTAATGAGAATGGGTACAAGTGCAAGAAGGCCCAAGCTTGACTACTCGGTGGTTGGAGTACAACTTCAAGAGACAGAAAATGAGAGAGATCTAGGAGTAAACATACTGGCAAATTCGTCTCCAGAAATACATATAAATGGCATAGTAAGGGCAGCATATGCATTCTTATCAAATGTAAGGGTAGCCTTCAGGCACATGGACAAGGAAATGTTCAGAAATATTTATGTAACCTATGTGAGGCCAAAACTCGAATATGCAGCCCCCTTTTGGAATCCGCACTTGAAAAAGCACATTGCTAAGCTTGAAAAAGTTCATAGACATGCCACGAAACTGGTGCCAGAAATACGCAATCTCAGTTATGATGAGAGGCTGAGGGAATCAGACTTACCATCACTCGAAGCTAGAAGAGTGAGGGGGGATATTGTGACAGTCTTTAAATTCCTTCATGGTTATGATAGAGTGGATAGGGATCGATATTTTGATATGGCTGGCTCTAGAACTAGAGGTCATAGTTTGAAGCTTTGTAAGAAAACGTCTTTGCAGGATGTAAGAAAATACTTTTTCAGTGTAAGAGTAGTTGATAATTGGAATTTGCTAAGCGAGGAGGTAGTTAATGCTATCTCAATCCATAGTTTTAAGGACAGGTATGATAAGTATCACTAAGTATAAAATGGAACCGATGAGGAGACGGGAAGATACGAGCTTTGGGCTCTTTCCCGTAAACACAATCAGGTAATCACAATTAGGTAATCACACACCTGTCACCAAAGTAGGTGTAATTCATGCCAGAGAGAAATAGTTCGATAATGAGTGTAAAAGAGCTAAGGAGTGGAGAGACAAATGCTGGAAAAGGTATAGAAGAAAAAACATAAATTCCTGGCAAATCTACAAAAGAGCAAGAAATGACTACCTAAGTAAAAGGAGAGAGGCAGAGAGAGACTATGAGAGGGACATCACCAGGAAGGCTAAAGAAAATCCCAAGCTTTTCCACAGCTTTATCAGAGGAAAACTGAAGGTAAAAGAACAGGTTTTAAGGCTAAAGAGAGCGGATGGAAGCATCACTGAGAAGGATGAAGAGATCTGCAAAGAATTGGACAAGGAGTTTCAGTCAGTATTTACAGTAGAAAATACCTCACCCCCTCAGATTGCAGAGATAGAAGCTCAAGGGGCGGTATTAGAGAACATCAACCTTACAGCCACAGAGGTATGCAAAGCACTGATGGATTTAGATGTTCATAAAGCTACAGGTCCTGATGACATATCCCCTCATGTACTTAAAAAATGCACAAACGCAATATCAGTGGCACTAAGTATCATATTTAAAAAGTCACTGGAGTCAGGGGAGATTCCAAGATTTTTTTTTTTTTTAAATAATGTGACACCAGGACAGGCAGAAACTCCCCTCATCAACAAAGGCCTGGTCATGAGAAAATACCAAGACGAAGGAAAAGAAAAAGGTTAAGGGCAAGGCAGAGATGAGGTAATGTCACACAAAGGAAAATGACAGACAGAAAAAAACAGTCAAAGTAAAGAGGACCCAGAGATATGGAGGACTAGGCTCTGAGATGACGATAGATCTGCTTTTTGAAGGATGAAAGGTCATAAAAATTAGGAAAGACAGAAGGAGGAAGAGAGTTCCAGAGTCTGGAGGTAGATGGGAAGAAGCAGTCGCTGCACCAACCAATCCACGAGCTACAAATCTCCACACAGTACCTGTGAGATGAGGCCGCTTGGCGAGTGTTACGCGGCCTCGGCAGTGGAGGAGGGATGCAACTCGCCAACTCATCAGAGCGGCGATGGAAGTAGTAGCGATAGAAAAGCGAAAGGGAAGATACCTTACGGCGAAGAGAGAGAGAATCCAGGTTAGAAGTAAGAGAAGGATCATTAATGAGTCTGACTGCCTTAGATTCAACCCTATCAAGAAGATAAGTAAAGGAAGAAGCACCCCAGATGTGAGAGCAGTATTCTAAGCAGGGGCGGATAAGACCTTTGTAGATTTTAAGTAACTGCAATGAGGAAAAGTAATAACGAAAACGAAACAAATCCCTCAATTTTTTGGATGAAGATTTAGAAATTTGGATTATGTGATTCCTCCAAGACAAGTTAGAGGCTATATGGATTCCTAATATATTGATAGAGGTAAGAGGGTAAATTTGTTGTATAACGAGACTGTCCAAAATATTAAAGGAAAAAATTGAGGACATTTTTGTGAGGGGAAAGAGAAGAAGCTGTCCTGTTCTGCCTTGAAGGAAATTTAGAAGAGCTGCCAGAGGTGAAGCCATCACATCACATTACCTAATTTTTTGTGTAAATTGGGGAGAGCTATTAAGCCGTTCACCTGATCCTGTGGTTCCATATATTGTTGAAATCAGTATCCTTCCCATTTATATTAACTTGTTAGTTAGTTTGATGCACAAAATTATTGAATAATTAAATAAATACCAAAAATACACCTGTCAACAGTACTGAGTTACGTTGCCAAGTAGCACAGCTGTCTTATTTTCTTAAATTTTTTTCTTTTCTTTTCGCTTTCTCTTTACTATTTTTTATTTTGTATATATATTGAGTTAAATGTAAAGTCTGATCCTGTGATAACATATCTTGGTTAGCAAGTGAGTTTATAAGTTAAAGAAGAATATATAGCAGAAACAGAATTTTCCTGCAAGTTGACTTTTGCTTTTATTTTTGTTAGCATTTTGTTTTTCTTTTTATCCTCAAATTATTATAGTCAAATTTTTAAGTTAAGATGTGTCTTACCAGATAAGAGATAAACTGAGTCACTAAATAGCACTTATTTGAAGATATAAAAATTCTGTGTGATACCTAAATAAAAGTTTTTCTCTCTTTTTTCTCTTTCTCTTCTTCTTTCTGTATGCTGTGAGAGGGAAAACATAAAAATGAGGCCATCACTGTCCCAAACCTCTCCCACCCATGGGTTGGGAGGAGGGGGTAGCTATTAGGAGACTAAAACAGAAAATCAAGGATTTAGAGGCAATGGTTATAAGCCTTGATGATAAACTTAGGAATATGGATAAAGAAATGAGAGAATGAAACACTCAGAGAGGAAATAAGATTTTTGGAGGAAGCAAATAAAGCACAAGGGCAGGAGAAAAAGGAACTAGAAAAATGAATAAAGAAGCTGGAAGGGGAAAAGAGTGAACTAGAAACCAGAATTTTTAAACAAGAAGATAAAAACAAACAGCTGAATGACAACCTAAAGGAATTAGATGTTAGTTCACTGCTCTCTTCTGAGAGAGACGAGATTGCAGCTTGGAATGTCCAAATTGAAGAAAACATTGAACAGTTTAGAAAAGAGTTCCAGTAGCTGAATATGGAACATGATGCCATGAAAACTTCCTTTGCTGATGCACTAAAGGGGAATGTGGCAGTAAAAGAGGCTGTAAAGGTGGTGGCACTGGAAAACATACAAACAGTTGACTATAAAGAGACAGTAATCGAAAAAATGAAAGACATTGTGATGGAAAGGGCTAATCCACTGATTAAACAGGCACTTGATAAAGAGAAGACAGTGGTAATCTCAGGCATAAGCGAATCCCAGGAGCCAACATGGCAGGGGAGACTTGAAGGAAATAAAGCTAGGGTTGTAGACCTGATAAGAAAGCTTGGAGTAGTTTGTGGTCCTGAGGATATTGTAAACATTCACCAACTAGGCAAATATTCGAGGGAAGGAAAGCCGAGACCAACAAAAGTAACCTTTGAGAGAGGGGAAACATGTAGGGATATATTGTTGAGAAAAAAAAGTCTAAAAGACCTTCAAGAATTCAAAGAAGTGTTTATTAGACGATACAGAACACAAGAAGAGATGGGAAAGATAAAAAACATGTTACAAGAGGCAAGAAGGGTAAATGAGAAATAAATGAAGAAAAGAAGAAAAATTTTCATTTCAGAGTTCTTCCAGACAAAGAGGAGATAAAGAAGATAATGACAGGAGATCAGGGGATGGGGCCTCATTAAGATTGTTATACACAAATGCTGATGGATTGGCTGGTAAGGCAGTAGAATTAAAAGATAGGATTCACAACAGTAAGGCAAATATAGTAGCAATTACTGAGACTAAGTTGAGTGAGGACATAAACAGTGTCACACTTTTTCCTAAGGGTTTCAGAATATTAAGTGTTGAAAGATCTGAGAAGACTGGTGGGGGGATAGCAATGCTCATAAGTGAAAGGATTCAAGTTGAAGAAATAAACTTGGCTATTGAAAGTGAGTTCAAGGAATTTCTTGTTGCTCGCATAAATACTGGGTCAGAGAGCATTATAATAACTGTTGTATATAACCCACCAAGGAACCAGAATAGGCTAGAAGTTTATGAGGAAAGTCATATAGGTACAATTGAAGTCATAAACTCAGTTGTTAACATGGCATGGGAGAGAAAATGTTGGATTTTGATTGTGAGAGATTTTAATCATAAAGAGATAGATTGGATAAATCTTGACACACACAGTGGTGAGGACTCATTCGGGGCAAGATTCCTAGATTGCGTACAAGGGAATTTCCTACAGCAACATGTATCGGAACCAACGAGGGCCAGGGGTGGGGATGAGCCATCACTACTTGCTCTAGTATTCACAGATAATGTGTTGGATATCGAAAAAATTGAATATGAACCACCAATTGGAAAGAGTGACCTCTGTGTGTTGTTGATGGAGTATATCATTGAAGATATTCGGCCTGAGAATAGAGGGACTGAGAACATGAGGAGGAACTATCTGTAAGGAGATTACATCAAAATGAATGAGCTTTTTGCAGTTATTGACTGGAGAACCTTATTTTACAACAAATCTGTACAAGAAATGTATGACATGTTTAGTGAGAAATATGGGAAGATAGTAGATTGCTGCATACGTTTCACCAAAGTAGGTGTTATTCATGCCAGAGAGAAATGGTTCGATAGTCAGGGTAAAAGAGCTAAGGAGTGGAGAGACAAGTGCTGGAAGAGGTATCGGAGGAGAAAAAACATAAATGCCTGGCAAACCTTCAAAAGAGCAAGAAATGACTACCTAAGTGAAAGAAGAGAGGCAGAGAGAGATTATGAGAGGGACATCACCAGGAAGGCTAAAGAAAATCCCAAGCTTTTCCACAGCTTATCAGAGGAAAACTGAAGGTAAAAGAAAAGGTTTTAAGGCTTAAGAGAGAGAATGGAAGCATCACTGAGACAGATGAAGAGATCTGCAAAGAACTGAACAAGGAGTTTCAGTCAGTATTTACAGTAGAAAATACCCCACCCCTCAGATTGCAGAGATAGAAGCTCAAGGGGCGGCATTAGAGAACATCAGTCTTACAGCTACAGAGGTATGCAAAGCGCTGATGGAGTTAGATGTTCATAAAGCTACAGGTCCTGATGACATATCCCCTCATGTACTTAAAAAATGCAGAAACTCAACATCAGTGGCAGTAAGTATCATATTTAAAAAGTCATTGGAGTCAGGGGAGATTCAAAGATGCCGGAAACAAGCAAACATGATACCTATCTTCAAAAGGGGAATGAGGGATACGGCTCTGAACTATAGACCAGTTTCCTTGACCAGCATAGTTTGCAAAGATATGGAGAAGCTACTAAGGAAACATATTTCTCTTCACTTGGAATTCTTCACCATTTTGTCAGTGAGGCAACATGGCTTCAGAGAAGGTAGATCAACAGTAACAAACTTATTAGAATTTTATGATGAGGTAAGCCGAATCTTACAGGAAAGAGAGGGCTGGGCAGATTGCACATTCCTAGACTACCAGAAAGCGTTTGACACTGTTCCACATGGGAGACTTATTAGGAAGCTGCAAGCAATGGCTAGAATAGGTGGAAATGTTTTGGAATGGATAAAAACTTACCTAGAAGGAAGGGAACAGAGGGTTAGAGTAAGACACTCAGTGTCCGAATGGAGAAGAGTTAGTAGTGGAGTTCCACAGGGTTCAGTTTTAGGGCCACTTTTGTTCCTTGTATATGTAGATGACCTACCAGAGTCTGTAAATTCATTCATGAATATGCTTGCAGATTATAAAAAGATTGTGAAGAAAGTAGGAAACAAGAACAATGGTAGAGAACATCAGGAAGATCTAAATAGTCTGCACGAGTGGTCAGAAAAGTGGCTAATAAAATTTAATACTTCAAAATGTAAGGTAATGAGAATGGGTACAAGTGCAAGAAGGACCAAGCTTGACTACTCGGTGGCTGGAGTACAATTTCAAGAGACAGAAATGAAAGAGATCTAGGAGTAAACATACTGGCAGATTTGTCTCCAGAAATACATATAAATGGCATAGTAAGGGCAGCATATGCATTCTTATCAAATGTAAGGGTAGCCTTCAGGCACATGGACAAGGAAATGTTCAGAAATATTTATGTAACCTATGTGAGGCCAAAACTCGAATATGCAGCCCCCTTTTGGAATCCACACTTGAAAAAGCACACAGCTAAGCTTGAAAAAGTTCAAAGACATGCCACGAAACTGGTGCCAGAAATACGCAATCTCAGTTATGATGAGAGGCTGAGGGAATTAGACTTACCATCACTCGAAACTAGAAGAGTGAGGGGGGATATGGTGACAGTCTTTAAATTCCTTCATGGTTATGATAGAGTGGATAGGGATCGATATTTTGATATGGCTGGCTCTAGAACTAGAGGTCATAGTTTGAAGCTTCGTAAGAAAACTTCTTTGCAGGATGTAAGGAAATACTTTTAAAGTGTAAGAGTAGTTGATAATTGGAATTGGCTAAGCGAGGAGGTAGTTAATGCTATTTCAATCCATAGTTTTAAGGACAGGTATGATAAGTATCACTAAGTATAAAATGGAACCGATGAGGAGACGAGAAGATACGAGCTTTGGGCTCTTTCCCGTAAACACAATTAGGTAATCACAATTAGGTAATCACACACACACACACACACACACACACACGCATATATATATATATATATATATATATATATATATATATATATATATATATATATATATATATATATATATATATATATATATATATATATATATATATATATATATATATATATATATATATATATATATATATATATATATATATATATATATATATATATATATATATATATATATATATATATATATATATATATATATATATAATATATTATATATATATATATATATATATATATATATATGTATATATATATATATATATATATATATATATATATATATATATATATATATATATATATATATATATATATATATATATATATATATATATATATATTATATATATATATATATATAGATATATATATATATATACACAGTGATCCCTCGTTTATCCTGGGGGTTTAGTTCCGGAGCGGCCACAATAGGTGAATTTCTGCGAAGTAATATCACCCTATATACATAGGTATTTTACATTTATTTTTACCTTCACTGTATGAACCCTCACTGCAAACACCCTTTACTTCATTAATAACAGCGTGCAAGCGTAAACTTATATGAAAGTGATAGGTAAACTTACCGTGAATGAGGTGATGATGATGTGATATACTCATATACATTGCTCTTTTATATTTATTTATACCTTTACTGTTAAACCCTCCATGCACTGTTAAAAAAACACCCTTTACTTTATAAATAACAGCATGCAAGTGTAAATTTATATGAACGTGATTGGTAAACTTACCGTGAATGAGGTGATGATGACGTGTATAGACTCTAGAGGAAATTATTCCGCAGCCAATGACAGCTTTATAGCTGCTTTTTGCGAGAGAAGAACATGGTAATGGGGAGTTGCTGTCTCTGTTTCTTCATTAGTCAAAGGCTGCGAGTGGCAGTCGATCAGTTCATTCACGTCTTCGTGAGTCATATTTTTTAAACCTTTTCCTCCTAGCAATGCAGCCAACTTCACAGCTTTCGCAACTGCCGAGTTATGGACTTCGTCAGGAGCAAATCCCTTGTAGTCGTAGAAGACTTCAGGCCACAAGTTCTTCCAACTGGCATTAATTGTGACTGACTTCATCTCATTGATTGCATTTAACCAGGTTCGCCAGGGCATATCATGTGTAGACGGCCTTGAACGCATGAGTAATGCCTTGATCCATAGGCTGAATCAGTGATGTCATATTCAGTGGCAGGAACTCTACTTGAACACCGTCATATTCGAGATTAGTTGCATGGCCACCAGCATTATCCCTCAAAAGAAGGACTTTAAATTCAAGGCACTTTTCCGCAAGATAAATTTTGACCTGAGGGATAAATCATTGGTGAAACCAGTCCGATGTGAGGCTTTTTGTGATCCAGGCCTTAGGGTTATGCATCCAATACACTGGCAGCAAATTCTTATTCTTATTCTTCAAAGCCCTAGGGTTCTTAGACTTGTAGATAAGCCCTGGCTTCAACATGAAGCCCACAGCATTCCCGCACATGATGAGGGTAACTTGGTCTTTGTGTACTTTAAATCCCGGGGCTTTAGCTTCTTCCTTGAAGAGAAAAGTGCAAGACGGCTTTCTCTTCCAAAATAATCCAGTCTCATTCATGTTAAACACTTGCTCAGGAGCATATTCCCCTTCGGCGATAATTTTCTTAAAATCGTTGTTCACATAATCATCAGCTGCAGCTGTATCTGCAGAGGCAGCTTCTCCATAAACTGAAACGCTCTTTAGGCCATAGTATTTTTGAAATTTGGCGAACCATCCTTTACTTGCCACGAACGATTGTTTCCTCGGTGGAGAATCGCTGGAGGGTCCTGGTTGTGAGTTGTCGATATCTTCTCTCTCCTCCTCTCCACGGTCGCCATTGTTGTCGTCGAGTTCGTTTGCAGCGCATGTATCGTACAGCTTCTTGCCTTTGTTTGAATGATATTGCTGTCTATGCTGATGTTCTTCTTTCTGCAATCAGCAATCCACAGGGCAAAAGCAGATTCCATCTGCACTATTATCTTATTGCGGAGTGTTACGACCCTCATCGCTGTTTTACTAAATGATATAGTCTCTGTTTTCCTGATATTTGCCTCGTCCTTTTTGATGTAGTGAACAGTATATTCATTGAGGCCTAAATGGCGGCCGACACCTGAAAACCTTCTTCCTTCCTTTAGCATATCTAACAGGTTTGCCTTATCTGCTATGGTCAACATCTTCCTTTGCCACTTAGGCTCACTATCAGAAGCTTTAGAAGATGTAGAATGCTTGGGAGGCATTGCATAGGTTGAAATACATGAGTAAAAGAAATCACAAGCACAACGTATTAAGAAGCACTACACGAACGGCGCACTTGTGATTACCTAATTGTGATTACCTAATTGTGTTTACGGGAAAGAGCCCAAAGCTCGTATCTTCCTGTCTCCTGATCGGTTCCATTTTAGACTTAGTGATACTTATCATACCTGTCCTTAAAACTATGGATTGAGATAGCATTAACTACCTCCTCGCTTAGTGAATTCCAATTATCAACTACTCTTACACTGCAAAAGTATTTCCTTACATCCTGCAAAGAAGTTTTCTTACGAAGCTTCAAACTATGACCTCTAGTTCTAGAGCCAGCCATATCAAAATATCGATCCCTATCCACTCTGTCATAACCATGAAGGAATTTAAAGACTGTCACCATATCCCCCCTCACTCTTCTAGCTTCGAGTGATGGTAAGTCTAATTCCCTCAGCCTCTCATCATAACTGAGATTGCGTATTTCTGGCACCAGTTTCGTGGCATGTCTTTGAACTTTTTCAAACTTAGCTATGTGCTTTTTCAAGTGCGGATTCCAAAAGGGGGCTGCATATTCGAGTTTTGGCCTCACATAGGTTACATAAATATTTCTGAACATTTCCTTGTCCATATGCCTGAAGGCTACCCTTACATTTGATAAGAATGCATATGCTGCCCTTACTATGCCATTTATATGTATTTCTGGAGACAAATCTGCCAGTATGTTTACTCCTAGATCTCTCTCATTTTCTGTCTCTTGAAGTTGTTCTCCAGCCACCGAGTACTCAAGCTTGGGCCTTCTTGCACTTGTACCCATTCTCATTACCTTACATTTTGAAGTATTGAATTTCATTAGCCACTTTTCTGACCATTCATGCAGATTATTTAGATCCTCCTGAAGTTCTCTACCATTATTCTCGTTTTTTACTTTCTTCACAATCTTTGCATCATCTGCAAACATATTCATGAATGAATTTACAGACTCTGGTAGGTCATTTACATATACAAGGAACAAAAGTGGCCCTAAAACTGAACCCTGTGGAACTCCACTACTAACTCTTCTCCATTCAGACACTGAGTGTCTTACTCTAACCCTCTGTTTCCTTCCTTCTAAGTAAGTTTTTATCCATTCCAAAACCTTTCCACCTATTCTAGCCATTAATTGCAGCTTCCTAATAAGTCTCCCATGTGGAACAGTGTCATACGCTTTCTGGAAGTCTAGGAATATGCAATCTGCCCAGCCCTCTCTTTCCTGTAAGATTTGGCTTACTTCATCATAAAATTCTAATAAGTTTGTTACTGTTGATCTACCTTCTCTGAAGCCATGTTGCCTCACTGACAAAAAGTTGAAGGATTCCAAGTGAAGAGAGATATGTTTCCTTAGTAGTTTCTCCATAACTTTGCAAACTATGCTGGTCAAGGAAACTGGTCTATAGTTCAGAGCCGTATCCCTCCTTCCCTTTTTGAAGATAGGTATCACATTTGCTTGTTTCCAGCATCTTGGAATCTCCCCCGACTCCAGTGACTCCTTAAATATGATACTTAGTGCCACTGATATTTTGTTTGCACATTTTTTAAGCACATGAGGGGATATGTCATCAGGACCTGTAGCTTTATGAACATCTAAATCCATCAGTGCTTTGCATACCTCTGTGGCTGTAAGACTGATGTTCTCTAATACCGGCCCTTAAGCTTCTATCACTGCAATCTGAGGGGGTGGGGTATTTTCTACTGTAAATACTGACTGAAACTCCTTGTTCAATTCTTTGCAGATCTCTTCATCCATCTCAGTGATGCTTCCATCCGCTCTCTTTAGCCTTAAAACCTTTTCTTTTACCTTCAGTTTTCCTCTGATAAAGCTGTGGAAAAGCTTGGGATTTTCTTTAGCCTTCCTGGTGATGTCCCTCTCATAGTCTCTCTCTGCCTCCCTCCTTTTACTTAGGTAGTCATTTCTTGCTCTTTTGTAGGTTTGCAAGGCATTTATGTTTTTTCTCCTCCTATACCTTTTCCAGCATTTGTCTCTCCACTCCTTAGCTCTTTTACACCCATTATCGAACCATTTCTCTCTGGCATGAATTACACCTACTTTGGTGACAGGTATGTAGCAATCTACTATCTTCCCATATTTCTCACAAAAGATGTCATACATTTCTTGTACAGATTTGTTGTAAAATAAGGTTCTCCAGTCAATAACTGCAAAAATCTCATTCATTTTGATGTAATCTCTTTTCGGATAGTTCCTCCTCATGTCCTCAGTGCCTCTATTCTCAGGAAGAATATCTTCAATGATATACTCCATCAACAACACACAGTGGTCACTCTTTCCAATTGGTGGTTCATACTCAATTTTTTCAATATCCAACACATTATCTGTGAACACTAGATTAAGTAGTGATGGCTCATCCCCACCCCTGGCCCTTGTTAGTTCCATTACATGTTGGTGTAGGAAATTCCCTTGTACGCAATCTAGGAATCTTGCCCCGAATGAGTCCTCACCACTGTGTGGGTCAAGATTTATCCAATCTATCTCTTTATGATTAAAGTCTCCCATAATCAAAATCCAACATCTTTTTCCCGTGCCATGTTAACAACTGAGTTTATGACTTCAATAGTACCTATATGACTTTCCTCATAAACTTCAAGCCTATTTTGGTTCCTTGGTGGGTTGTATACAACAGTTATTATAATGCTCTCTGACCCAGTATTTATGCGAGCAACAAGAAATTCCTTGAACTCACTTTCAATAGCCAAGTTTATTTCTTCGATTTGAATCCTTTCACTTATGAGCAGTGCTATCCCTCCACCAGTCCTCTCAGATCTTTCAACCCTTAGTATTCTGAAGCCCTTAGGAAAAACTGTGACACTGTTTATGTCCTCACTCAACTTAGTCTCTGTAATTGCTACTATATCTGCCTTACTGTTGTGAATCCTATCTTTTAATTCTACTGCCTTACCAGCTAATCCATCAGCATTTGTGTATAACAATCTTAATGAGGCCCCATCCCCTGATCTTCTGTCATTATCTTCTTTATCTCCTCTTTGTCTGGAAGAACTTTGTAATGAAAATTTTTCTTCTCTTCTTCATTTCTTTCATCATTTAACCTTCTTGCCTCTTCCAACAAGTTTTTGATCTTTCCCATCTCTTCCTGTGTTCTGTATCGTCTAATGAACACTTCTTTGAATTCTTGAAGGTCTTTTAGACTTTTTTTTCTCAACAATATTTCCCTACATGTTTCCCCTCTCTCAAAGGTTACTTTTGTTGGTCTCGGCTTTCCTTCCCTCGAATATTTACCTAGTTGGTGTATGTTTACAATATCCTCAGGACCACATACTACTCCAAGCTTTCTTATCAGGTCTACAACCCTAGCTTTATTTTCTTCAAGTCTCCCCTGCCATGTTGGCTCCTGGGATTCGCTTATGCCTGAGAATACCACTGTCTTCTCCTTATCAAGTGCCTGTCTGATGAGTGGGTTTGCCCTTTCCATCACAATGTCTTTCATTTTTTCGATTACTGTCTCTTTATAGTCAACTGTTTGTATGTTTTCCAGTGCCACCACCTTTACAGCCTCTTTTACTGCCACATTCCCCTTTAGTGCATCAGCAAAGGAAGTTTTCATGGCATCATGTTCCATATTCAGCTCCTGGAACTCTTTTCTGAACTGTTCAATGTTTTCCTTAATCTGGACATTCCAAGCAGCAATCTCGTCTCTCTCAGGAGACCGCAGTGAACTAACATCTAATTCCTTTAGGTTGTCATTCAGCTGTTTGTTTTTATCTTCTTGATTAGAAATTCTAGATTCTAGTTGACTCTTTTCCTCTTCCAGCTTCTTTATTCTTTTTTCTAGTTCCTTTCTCTCCTGCCCTTGTGCTTTATTTGCTTCCTCCAAAGATCTTATTTGCTCTCTGAGTGTTTCATTCTCTTTCATTTCTCCATCCATATTCTGAATTATATCATCAAGGCTTATAACCATTGCCTCTAAATCCTTGATTTTCTGTTTAAGTCTCCTATTGGCTACCCCTCCTACCGACCCATGGATGGGAGAGGTTTGGGACAGAGATGGCGTCATTTTTATGTTCTCCCTCTCACAGAATATAGAAAGAAGACGAGAAAAAAAAAGAGAAAAACTTTTAATTTAGCTTCACACAGAATTTTTATATCTCCATATAAGTGCTATTTAGTGACTCAGTTTATCTCTTTTCTGGTAACACACATCTTAACTTAAAAACTTGACCATGGTAATTTAAGGATAAAAAGAAAAAGAAAAAAAAATGCAACAAAACAAAAGTCAAACCTGAAGGAAAAATTCGAATTTGTGTCTGAGGTGGCACCCACCTGTTTCTGCTATATATTCTTCCTAACTGATAAACTCACTTGCTAACCAAGATATGTTAACACAGAATTAGACTTTACATTTAACTCAATATATATACAAAATAAAAAAAAAATAGTAAAAGAGAAAACTAAAAGAAAAGCAAAAAAAATGAAGAAAATAAGACAGCTGTACTACTTGGCAACTTAACTTTGTACTGTTGACAGGTGGATATTTGGTATTTTTTTTTTAATTATTCAATTATTTCGTGTATCAAACTAACTAACAAGTTAATATAAATGGGAAGGATACTGATTTTAACAATATATGGAACCACAGGATCAGGTAAACGGCTTAAGAGCTTTCCCTAGTTTACACAAAAAATTAGGCAATGTGATGCGATGGCTTCACCTCTGGCAACTCTTCTAAATTTCCTTCAAGGCAGAACTGGATGGCAGCTTCTCTCTCCCCTCACGGAAATGTTCTCAATTTTTTTCCTTTAATATTTTGGACAGTCTCGTCATACAACAAATATAAGTTTTGTACTCACAAAACTCTGCAGGATTTCAGATTTAGGGAAATTTTGGTAAAGTTTTCCACTAAGCACTTAGTCACTCGAAAACACAAGTAAATTTAAGAGGAGCAGTTCCGTGTGTCACTGAACGCGCGTGTGTGTGTGAGTTAGACTGAACGGGTGAGGCGAGATAATGGAAGATGGTGTGAGAACCAAGCTTCAATCGAAAAGCTAATCAGACCCCATGATACAGATCATACAGAAAAACAATTATGTGATTTGTCGTCTCCCTTTCTTTCAGCCAATAGCATCCCATGAACTATCTCACATAGGTGCGAGCCTTTGCATTTTCCAAGACGCCAATACAGTGTACGCTATCGTACAGTATTTCACATGGTATAATACTGTGAGTTATATGTTTAAATTTATGTTTTATTTACTGTTTTATTATTCTTAGGCTAGGAAATACTTTTCCATCAATAAAATAATGAAAATACTGTTAAATTTTACATGTACTAGCTCACGTAGTTGCGACCCTTTTCGTTTTTCGAAACGCTGATACCGGTATCGTATTTTACATGGTGAAATACTGTGAGCTACATGTTTAAATTTATGTTTTTTACTATTTGTTACTGCTTTATTATTTTTAGGCTAAGAAATACATTTCTTTATCAATAAAATAATAAAAATACCAGAAATTTTAATATGTGCTAGCTCACGTAGGTGCGACCCTTTGCGTTTTCCGAAACGCCGATACCGGTATCGTACTTTCTGAGGTGCAGAGTTACATGAGTAAATTTGTTTTTTTTTTTTACTATTTCGTACTGTTTTATTATTCTTAGGCTGGGAAATACATTTTTCTATCAATAAAATGATTTTTTTTTCAATAAAATAATGAAAATACTGAAATTTTTAATTTTCTAATATTTCAATATTCTCGCATATACCCAGAAAAAAAAGCTCGCCAAAAAAACCGTTGATGCACTGAATTCGCGATAGGTGAACCGCAATATAGCAAGGGATTATGTACATATATAATTTCTTGCTTTAGAGAATCATGAACATTAATTCTAACAGTGAAGGTGCTGTATGAATAGTTATACCACCACTTTCTGTGTGACGTATAGATCACACTTAAGGGTGCCCTGTATGCAACCAGGGGGATTTTATGTGGCTTATTCTGATGTTGGGAATAAGCCTATATTTCTGCAGGAAACCAAATTCATTGTATTAACCACCCACACCACATGTTATAGAGGTGCTTACCCGAGTTGGAGTTTCTTTTGAATCTTATCGGTGGTGGCATGAGCAAGCCATGCTCGCCTCCTCTTTGTATGTGTTTTGAACGACACAAGGTTTTAAATGGGTCAAGCAGTGTGCCAGGGCATGCAGAGTATAGCAGACCTTGCATGGAATGGGACAGGTAACATTAAGGGGATGAAGGCATTGAGGCCTAGAGGAATTATGTAGTTTCTCAATAAACTAAGTGTTAATCATCATCGCTTATCTATCAGCATGCACGATAGAGCTTGAGGAATAGCATAATGAATATACAACTCTGGAAAGCCATAATAACATATGACAAGTGGACACACACACGCTTCCCCATTCAATTGTTTTAGGCTATTCAAAACTATTTTTCCATCCAAATTTTATATTGAATAGTGGCAATTCACCTTTGAGTTATTTTTCCAAGATACTAACTGCCTCTGCCAACCATTTTACAGTATCATTCTAACCCACTCATTCCACCTCTACCATCCCTCCTACCTTCGCCAACCCTGCTACTTTTGCCATCCATACAACTAGTATCCCAGCCCTAAAAATAACCTTGTGAATTAAATCTTTAATCTGCACCTCTATTGCGTTCTCCATGTTTACTTCCTTTTTTACTACCCCTCCCCACCTCTACCACCTGTTCTGACTCCTTCCAACCCCAACCTCTATCGTTTCCTATTTTATCTTTTCCCCCAACACATTCTCCACCAATATACTTCTCTATCACCCCTACCCTTTCTTCATTCCAACCTCCACTTTCTCCGACTCCAAGCAGCACTGGTCTCTCCTTTACCACATAAACTTTTATCTAAAATGCACATAAATATACTTGATATGTCTCCACTCCTTCCTCCTAACATACACTACCTCATCCATCATCCCAACTGCCACTCCCTCCTCTTCTTGAACAACCTCTTCCCGACCCTATCCTCACTGCCACATCATCCCCCATCCCAGCTTCCAACGCCACCTTGATATCATTCAAAACTCCACTATCTCCTCTTCTACCTACTCCGCCATTCTAATTACCAGTGCCACGTTTTCCCCGGCTCCAACCTCCACCATAATCTCCTTACCATATTCCCCCAACCACTCTACAACATCCTCCTCGCCCCCAATCCCAAGGAAAATCTAGATACCATAGGAATGAGTAAATATTGCACACAATATTTGTTAAACTTTTCTACTCACCTACAAGACTTGAAATGAATATCCAATGTATTTTTTAAAATATGCTTGATTCTTTAATAATTCATTTACAACAAAATTTGAAGTTCTGAGCTGCTCAATTTAATACTAATATACGTTAATATCCAAAACTCTGTCCAGCTTACCAGAGCAGATCCAGTTGATTTGAGATGACAGCGTTCATTGTCAACTATGCTTTGATTGAAAGGGAGCTCTAAAAAGTCCAGCAAGTCTGTGGCGATGCTGGGTTATGTTTATGCTTAGACAATCTAAGCTAATGTCAGACAATGTCTAGCCTATCTGAACTAATGCAGATATATATTTACTAAATCTAAGAATATAATGAACTTAATAAAGTCTATTCAAAATGATGCAAAGTTAGCTCCAGCATGTCTGAAATGATACAAATTAAGTTCAGGTTGTCTGAAAAGATGCAGAGCCAAGTCCAGTTGATCACATATAATGCAGGGCTGCTCCCAGACAATCTAAGGTAACGAAAACCTGACTTTGTCTAGATAAAGAAAGCTGATGTACGGCAATGCCCAGCTGCTATTCAACTGATGCATAGCTATTTAAGTCAGCCAATCTTAACGATATTCAATCGATCTCGCCAGAAGCAGACCCAAGTCCAGTTCATCATACTTGGCACAAATATATACAGTTGGTCAGAGGTGATAAAGGCATATTTTCACCTGTTCAGACCCCATATCCAGACTTCTTTGCAATTCTGATTCTAAGCAAAGATTTAAAAAACCCTGAAAAAAAATCTGTCTTTTATCCTCTTTTGCCGAATATTAAATATACTTAGACATGTATGTGATAATACTGTATTGAGAATTATAATACTCATATATAAAACACATTGCTTCATAATTTTTAAACTCATAATTATTTTGATATTCTACCTCTTGTACGTTGCTTACGATATTTGAAATGTTGTGTGGTTCGAATGTAAACACATATAAAACTTGTAGACATCACCTGTGAAATCATTGCTTGAATCTGCATCCATCCACCACATTTTAATAACGTATGCATCCACACCCACTGCTGTACATAACAGTAATATCCAAGGCTTGTCTTATCAATCACATAGATATGGTGATTCTGTTATCTCAATGGTCACATTGTGGCATACATGTGACTCCCATCACCAATTTTTTCCTTATCAACATGAACTATTTTCTCTTGCTTTCAAGTTTTCAGATTGCTTCAATGTATATTATTCATGTGTGACATTAGAAAGGGGAAAAATAATCCTCATCGGACCAGGGTACCAAGAAAATGACAAAGAAAATAAAGGAAACAGAAACGAGTGTTGTGACTTGATAGATGTGAAGGGATAGTAATAGATGTTAACTAATACTCCAGAATATGCTGTGATGAAGTAGGCATAGAAAAAGTCGTAACTGAAGGCTTACCTAATATCGGGATGCACAGGTTAGTCCTATTTTAGTCTAAAACCTTCAGTTGTAATATTGCAATGGACACCTGTGCCATGTACCTACACCCTACAGATACAATGGCTTCATTGTTGTGAACACTTGTGGAGTGGGGAGGTTGTTTTGTTTCTGTTTTACTAAGGGGACTCAAAGTACTGAACTCGGTTAAGAGCTCACTAACAGACAGAACAGATATTACTGTACTTAACCACCCCACCCATATACCACTACTTGGTTAAAGGAAATTCAGGATTCAACTTTCTTTAATTTTGGAAATGAAATGACACAAAAAAATCTAATTAATTTTTGGAGCTGGAACAAATTTTAAATTTAAATTATGGAGTGCTGCCTCGAATCCCGGAGGTGGTGAGCACGATTTCGATACCTGGCACCACAGATGGATGCCAAGACTTTGGACTCAACTCGACGATCACCCTCTGTCACACAAGCAGAGTAGTATAGAGGACACTGCAATTGCAGAAACAGAAACGACACACAGTTAATAATGGGAAAACCGAAAGCATGAGCACATCAACAATGAGTTTCCAATATTATTCTATTGGATGAAAATATATTGGTTAGTCACAGCTAACCAAAGATATTTATGCTACCGTAAGAGCATATAAAACCATTAATTATTTGCCGGCATTAGAGGAAAACAATTTATTCACAATAAATGAAGAAAAAGCAACACAAATACAGTATATATTCCTTAAATTGTGGGCAACCACAAAGTTGCAATGCTTATTAATGATTTCCAATTTATATGGTAAAACACTCTATTTACGATAAAGGAAGAATCTACAGGATAAATACAGTATTCATTCACTTTTAGTTATCAAGAACTCTTTGCAAAGAAAAAGGGGCAAAACCACCTTTTGAAGTATTTGTAACTTATAACTCAAAACACTTTATCCCCAATATATGAAGAATCAGCAAGATAAATACAGTATGCACTAAACTGTGGTTAACAAGAAATATTTGCAAAGCCAAAAAACACTTTAGTTAAATGATTAATTACTTGCAATTTATATAGTAGATACCTTTATTCATGAGTTTTTGATGTAAAGCACTTTATTTACGACGATAGAAAGGGGTGAAATTAAATAAGAGTTCGTTAGGAGAAAGGGATAGATTTTTACGGGGTCATAATCAATCTTCTGAGAATAAGATTTTCGTTTGGTACATTCAATGAAAGAAATTTCTTATCAATGTATATAGGCGATAATTTCTGGGTTAAGGAATTAAGTTTGGCAAAAGAGATTCCAGTTAGGTAATCTACAAAAGTATGTTTTGTATAGGAATGGAATCTGAGGAAATTTTCGTAGGATTTGACCAGTGAAGGATTCGACCAATAACGAATTTAACCAGTTTCTCGAATTCCCAATTTGCTTGACCAACGAGCTTTATCATACACTATCCCTCACCTTGTTTGTGCCAGATGAATTCCTGTGAAGGCACCACATAAATAAGGTTTGAAATAAGCTTGACTGCTAAGGCGAGATCTTGCCTCTGGGATGTTTGGCCGCCAAATGAGAATGATTCAATGTCCCTCCTGGTGACGTCATCTGTAGGATATATTTCCAAAGCAGTAACTGGTTCATATAATATTCAAGGGCTACTGTAGTGGTGGTCCCTGGCAGGCAATTATGGTAGAGATGCAAGGGAGAGACAGTATTTTAGGTGCAACAAGTGGAAGCAAATAAAATAACACGAGAATTATTATGGAAAAATAGGTTAATGGTAAACAATCTCTAGAACGTTCTTTGCGTTGTAGGAAACGGAACTTAACTATTCAAATAACAAAGAAGCTACAGAAATGTATCTAGACAGGCTAATGACATATCAATAGGGTCAAATATATAACACAATTATCAGCAAGAACAATTTTTATAATATAAACAATTTATTAGCAAGAGCTATTTTATCATGAGAAAGTTGTAAATAAAACATATCTAATAGACTCACTAGGATTATGGCCTCGTTCATGAAGAAAAGAAACGATAAGAAAACAGAAATTGAGGGGAGACTTTTATATTGGGATCATGTTTTCTACACTTTCAAGAACATTAAATAAGATATATATAAAATTAGCTATAAACTGCAATATAAATTGCAAATAATCCTAATCTGCAAAAGGCAAGGAGCGAGAATTTTTTTAGTAAGAAAAAAAGTTAATAGCTACTAAGTTAACTAATAAGGCATCTACTACAGCCTCTGGTGACTTTGAGCGAAACACTCTATCACAAAGGCCCTTTCTAGAGAATATTGAATTAGCAAAATTCTACTACAGATGGCAAAAAAAGAAGAGAGGAAGTTATGGTGACTTCAGTGTTATTATGAGGGATGAGAGATCCTTTTAATGGAAAAGAACAAGTGAACAACAAAAAATGGGATTTGTAGTGGCATAGTGTATTTTCTTTCTTTATTTGGAGTGTTGTAGTGGTATGATATATGTCATCTTTATTTATATATTAATTTATTTATTAATTGATATATACATTTTCACTTTATTTATTAATAATTTTGTTGTTTTTCTAAACTGATCCCTTAATTTTGCTTCTTTTTGTCATAACGAGCTGTACGTTGTTTTGGTTTTATAATTTTTCTTCCTTATATCCAGGTTACATTTTGTTATTAGATTTAATGTTTTCTATTAAAATTTCCACATATATTTTTGTAATAATATGATTGATTTTCTTTCTTTAGATAAGTATTTACTTTCTTAAAGTAATATTCAATATAATTTTGCAAATTAATAATGTTATTAGTATGAGAGTTATTATTCAACTCTGTTTTATGGCAACACGGACTCTGTATTTGCCGCCTTTTCGTCTAATGTGATACTTTTGGTCTGTTCATTTTCGATACATAAAATTGCTTGAAAATTAATGAATTTTGCCTATATTGATACCTTAAATGATATTGTGGTAATCTTGATATCTTGTCAACATTGAACTACAAAGTGGTGACCCTGGAGTGACAAGATATTTGTAATTGAAAAGATAGGCCTAAGTGACAAAATTTCTTCAGCATCATACCGGTAGGCAAGGCCTAGGTTTCTTTTAGTATTTGTACTCCAAGATAAGCTGTCATAAACAATGCCCGATTCTGATGATGATAAGTCTAGTGCTGTCAAGCACATAGCAGTGAAAGCCCCTGCATTCATGGACACCTGCATTTCAGGGTGGTTTTCTATTCTTGAAGCTCAATTTGGCTTAGCTAATGTGAAATCCAGTGAAACAAAATTTTTCCATGTATTATCTGCCTTGCCCCCTACTGTTGTAGAACGTGTTCCCCAAGACACTTTAAATAGGAGAGACTATGATACAATTAAAGCATACCTCACAAATCTTTTTGAACAGACCAAGCTTGAACTTTTCAATGATTTGATAAGTAATACAGTAATGCATGGCAAGCCTTCAGTTTATTTAGAAGAAATTCACAGAACTGCTTCTAAATTAGGAGTAACAGATGACCTAGTGAAACATAAATTCTTGCAAGCAGTTCCCAGTAGTATTTCGGCAGTTTTAGCCTCTCGGCAAAATATGGATTTACCAGCTTTAGGCAAGCTTGCAAATGAACGAGTTGTATTTTCTCAAAATAATAATAGGGCTAAGCCCATCAATGTTGTTGATCAGTCGTCAGTCCCTCGTCAAGCTAGTACATCCCAGTATGCATCAATTTCCAAGAATCCACCTGTAGGCCTAGGAGTGCTACCGTTCCATCAAAATCAACGTCCAAAAGTTTGTCGTGCCCATTTATATTATGGAACTCGGGCTAAATGGTGCAAGCCGTGGTGCCAATGGCCGAATGAATTTCAAAATATCCAGATGAAGGATTCTTCTAGAGTGCCGTCCCCAGCATCAACGTCTAGGTCCTCGTCGCCCGCACGGAATTTTCCTAGTTCGGAAAACTAATAAAGCAGACAGAAGAGAAAATTAAAGCTACGGCCACTTCTGTTCTGCCACTTCTACAGGTTGTAGCCAAAATTGGTTGTAGTGACATGCTCTTCACTGTGGATAGAGTAGCTGCAGTCTCCATTATTCCATATAAGTATGTTTCAGAAATTTTATTAAGGCCAACAGCAGTTAATATTTCTACGGCCACTGGTGAGTCAATAAAAGTTTATGGTGAAATTATTCTTGACCTTGATATTCGGCAGTTGCGCCGTCGATTTAACTGGACATTTGTTGTTGCAGATGTATGTACATCTTTATTAGGTAATGATTTTCTTTGCAATTTTGGATTGTTTATTGATTGTAAGAATAAAACTTTACATGACAATATAACACAATGTTCTGTAAAAGGTGATATTGCAAATCATAATGTTTCTTATGTGATTAATAATTTGAACTATTTACCTGATTCTGTACAACAGTTGTTCCAAGATTTTCCCTCACTCTTGTCCTGTGTTAAGCCTCTTACAGCTAATAATTCTTTCAAGAATCCTAATGTTTTTCATTATATAGATACAGGGAGTTCTCCTCCGACATTTGCTAGATGTCGTCTGTTGGCTCCAGACAAATATTCTGCCGCCAAGGAAGCATTTAAGCAGTTGTTGGATATGGGAATTGTACAACACTCTAAATCACCTTGGGCTTCACCCATTCATTTAGTTCCTAAACCTAAGCCAGGAGAGTGGAGAGTATGTGGTGATTTTAGGCAACTTAATACTTTGACCAAGCCAGATAAATATCCTTTACCATATACTAGTAGTGTGTCATTAAAGCTTTACAAGAAAAAGATATTCAGTAAAATTGATTTGTTAAAAGCCTATCACCAGATCCCTATGAATCCTTCAGATGTTGAAAAGACAGCAGTAACCACACCCTTTGGGCTATTTGAATATTTATATATGCCTTATGGTCTTCGGAATGCCCCTGCCACTTTTCAGCGTTTGATGGACAATTTATTTAGAAACCTTGATTCTGTATTTATTTACCTGGATGATATTCTGATATTTTCAGAGAATACAAAAGAGCACAAGAAACATTTGTCTATAGTTTTTGAAATCCTAAGCTCTAATAATCTTAAAATTTCTATTGATAAATGTGAATTCTTTAAAAAATGAAATAGAATATTTAGGATATTTGATCACTGCTAATGGTTTAAAACCTCTTTCTCATAAACAGACAGATATTGTTGATTTTCCTAAGCCAGCAGATTCTGCTGCCTTACGTAGGTTTATAGGAATGCTCAATTACTATAGACAAATGGTACCGCATTTTGCTGATGTTGTATATCCTTTGACAGAATTAATTAGATTACAACCTAAATCTAAAGAACTAGTATGGAATTCGGAAGCAGAATCTGCCTTTGTAAGTGCTAAAGAGTCACTTAACAATGCTTGCACCATTGCATATTTCACTAGTAAGTGTATTTCTCCACTGCATCTGGTGACTGATTGTTCCCAAGTGGCAGCTGGAGCTGCGTTACACCAAATTCAGGATGGTAAATTTTTCCCTATTGAATTCTTTTCAAAGAAATTATCAGAAACTCAGAGGTGTTATTCTACTTTTGACCGAGAACTGCTTGCTGCATATCTGGCTGTACTAAAATTTAAACATGTAATTGAAGGACGTGAAACTGTTTTATTTACTGATCATAAACCCCTTGTTTTTACATTTAAGAATCCTCATACAGCCAAGTCAGATAGACAGCAATGATATTGGTCTTTAATTAGCGAGTGTATATCAGATGTTGTACATATCAAGGGTGCAGACAATGTTGTAGCAGATTGTCTTTCCAGACCATTACCTGTATCTTCTGTCTCACTGGACTTACATGATTTAACCAGTATAGCTGAGAGCCAATCCACTGACACAGAAATTCTTAATTACAAAGAGAGACTGAAAATTTTCAAAATTCAGAGTCATGACTTATATTGTGACGTGTCAACACCCCATCCGAGACCATTTCTTCCCTTAGCTTGTCGTAAATCAGTATTTCAACTTATGCATAACATTTCACATCCAGGAGTCAAAGGTACTTTGCGCCTTATCAAAGCTAGGTACTTTTGGCCTAATATGGATCGAGATATTCGAAGTTGGACTAAAGAGTGTACTTCTTGTCAGCAAGTTAAAGTGCACCGCTATACCCGTGCTCCTATTACAAATTTTACAGCACCTTTTGAGAGATTTGAATATGTACATTTAGATATTGTTGGTCCTCTCCCTCCTAGTAATGTCCCTGGCCAGTCTTTTACAGCACCAGAACAATACGTTCTTACCTGTATTGACAGATCTACTAGATGGTTGGAAGCCATCCCCATCACAGATATTTCTGCTACCACTGTTGCTTTTGCTTTTATTAAAGGTTGGGTATCTCGTTTTGGAGTGCCATTATATGTTTTTACTGATAGAGGTGCTCAGTTTGAATCTGCATTATTTCAGCAACTTTCCAACTTTCCTAGACGTTGATGCTGGGGACGGCGCTCTAGAAGAATCCTTCATCTGGATATTTTGAAATTTATTCGGCCATTGGCACCACGGCTTGCACCATTTAGCCCGAGTTCCATAATATAAATGGGCACGACAAACTTTTGGACGTTGATTTTGATGGAACGGTAGCACTCCTAGGCCTACAGGTGGATTCTTGGAAATTGATACATACTGGGATGTACTAGCTTGACGAGAAACTGACGACTGAACAACAACATTGATGGGCTTAGCCCTATTATTATTTTGAGAAAATACAACTAGTTCATCTGCAAGCTTGCCTAAAGCTGGTAAATCCATATTTTGCCGAGAGGCTAAAACTGCCGAAATACTACTGGGAACTGCTTGCAAGAATTTATGTTTCACTAGGTCATCTGTTACTCCTAATTTAGAAGCAGTTCTGCAAATTTCTTCTAAATAAACTGAAGGCTTGCCATGCATTATTGTATTACTTATCAAATCATTGAAAAGTTCAAGCTTGGCCTGTTCAAAAAGATTTGTGAGGTATGCTTTAATTATATCATAGTCTCTCCTATTTAAAGTGTCTTGGGGAACACGTTCTACAACAGTAGGGGGAAAGGCAGATAATACATGGAAAAATTTTGTTTCACTGGATTTCACATTAGCTAAGCCAAGTTGAGCTTCAAGAATAGAAAACCACCCTGAAATGCAGGTGTCCATGAATGCAGGGGCTTTCACTGCTATGTGCTTGACAGCACTAGACTTATCATCATCAGAATCGGGCATTGTTTATGATAGCTTATCTTGGAGTACAAATACTGAAAGAAACCTAGGCCTTGCCTACCGGTATGATGCTGAAGAAATTTTGTCACTTAGGCCTATCTTTTCAATTACAAATATCTTGTCACTCCAGGGCCACCACTTTGTAGTTCAATGTTGACAAGATATCAAGATTACCACAATATCATTTAAGGTATCAAAATAGGCAAAATTCATTAATTTTCAAGCAATTTTATGTATCGAAAATGAACAAACCAAAAGTATCACATTAGACGAAAAGGGGGCAAATACAGATTCCGTGTTGCCATAAAACAGAGTTGAATAATAACTCTCATACTAATAACATTATTAATTTGCAAAATTATATTGAATATTACTTTAAGAAAGTAAATACTTATCTAAAGAAAGAAAATCAATCATATTATTACAAAAATATTTGTGGAAATTTTAATAGAAAACATTAAATCTAATAACAAAATGTAACCTGGATATAAGGAAGAAAAATCATAAAACCAAAACAACATATAGTTCGTTATGACAAAAAGAAGCAAAATTAAGGGATCAGTTTAGAACAACAAAAAATGATTAATAAATAAAGTGAAAATATATATATCAATTAATAAATAAATTAATATATAAATAAAGAAGACCTATATCATACCACTACAACACTCCAAATAAAGAAAGAAAATACACTATGCCACTACAGATTCACCACTGGAACATTTCATACTATTAATAAAGTTAACAATTCTTTAAAAGAAATAAAACAAACATTAAATGACATGCAAAGCATAAAAGAAATGTGATCAAATTCAAATTTCAAGAAAATCAAAATCACAATTAAATATCAGAGAATATCAATATTTAAGTTTAAAAATTCTTCACATGCAATAAGGCAATAAAATAATATAAAAAAAAATACAACATACGTAAAAGGAAAATTTGAACCAAGTCGTCATGGACAGTGGCGACTGGAATTAAAACAGTTTCAGCTACTCAACACTAAATTAAAATTTCCTTCATGTTCTGGCTTTCAGAGTCCCACAGAGGGAAATATAAAACTACAGTCAAAGAAATATTCTTCATCTTCTTCTTCGTCTTCCATTAGGAACAACATTATTACTCATGGATACGTTCCACACGAGTGCATAAACTAACTATACTAAAGAAATCTAAGTAAAACCCATCTTACACGTACAAATTAAAATACGTTTGTAAGCTAAAATAAATAAGTACAGTATTAAAGAATAAAAGATAAACATAAAATAAACAACACATCAGAGAAGTAATCTTTACAGACTTGTCGAACTGAGGCTAACAGCATCAGCTTCCTCATTTGAGGGTAATGACCGTCGACTTAGTAGATCAGCGAGGTCATTGTCCTTTCCATCAACATGTTGGGCAGTGAACTTGAAAAGATTCAGGTAAAGTGCCCACCTTTTCAGGAGAGGATTCAGGTTGTCTGCAGTCTGTAAATATAGGAGAGGACGGTGGTCGGTTCTCAGTGTAAAATGTCGGCCATACAGATGGACTTCAAATTTCTTTATGGCCCAATATGCGGCTAGAGGTTCCTTATCCACGGTGGAGTAATTCTGCTCTGCAGGATGAAGCCTGCGACTTGCATATCGCACTGGAGCTACTTCTGCTGAGTTGTCTGATCAGGCTTGCAAGAGCACGTCACCCAGGCCTTCGTCTGAGGCGTTGGTCTGCAAGATAAAGGGAAAATCAGGGTTTACCAGTTGTAATACTGGCTCACCCACCAATGCTTCTCGGAGCTTGAAAAATGCTCTTTCCACTTCGTCTGTCCATTGGACAGGGGAGGTTTTACCTTGCTTTGAGGAGGTCATTTGTTGCAAAGGGGCGGCGATAGTATTAAAGTGTGGAATGAACCATTGGCAGTAGCTGACACAACCCAGGACTGATCTCAGTCGAGTGACAGTAGCAGGTTTTTCCATATCCCTTATAGCTTGCACCTCGTCCTGTAAATGGAACATAACTCCTTCTCCGACCAAGAGGCGGAGATACTGCAATTGTGTGAAACCACTCTCGAATTTGGAAGGCTTTAAATGAAGTCCATGATGGTTCAGATGAGTGAGAATTCTGCGAAAGTCTCGAGGCCCTATGACCAATCCTCAGAATGCACCAGGATGTCATCTATATATCCTGAAACATTGTCGAGGTCCTGCAATACTGTCCTCATGAATCGGCTGAAGCAGCCAGGGTCATTCACCTTACCAAAAGGCATGACCCTGAACTGGTATAGATTGTATCTTGTGGAAAAGGCTGTTAGAGGCTTGGTAGTCTCGCTCAACAGGACTTGCCAAAATCCACTGGCCATATCCAATTTGGACAGGTAGTGGGCTCAGGAGAGCAAAGAGAAAATATGCTCGGCGCCGGCAATGGGTTCTCCATCAAAGATGGTATGGGAGTTAAGCTTACGACAGTCAAGGCAGAACCTGTGACTGCCATCTTGCTTATGCACTGCCAGTAATGGCAAATACCAAGGCGAAATGCTCTTTTCAACTATTCCGAGGCGGACCCAAGTGTCAAGATCTTCCTTCAGCTGTACTGACAGCTGGTTGGGAAGGCCATAGGAATGCCAAAATGCTCTGGGTCAGTCAATCTGACATGATGCTCAAGGGTAGCAGTAGTGCCTGAGAGGTCATTGAAGATGATCTCGTAGTACTCTAATAGCTTGTTCAGCTGTTCCCGTTGACTCGGTTGCAGTCTGGAGTTAATAATGTAATTACTCACACTTTCCTTTTGGTGTGTGGGAATGGCAGGATCCTTACCATCATCAAAAGTTAAGCTTATGTCTTCAATTGCGAGGGCGGTGGCTGCGGCCAGAGGGGCGTCTCTTGAAAAACTCCACTCCTGTAAGTCTGTCTCCACCGCAAGGGATGAGTCTTCCAATATAGGAGGTAAAGGGTGGCTATAATGGAGCACCTGTGTTGCTGCAGCCTCGGATCCCTGTGGTCCTCCGGGTCCTCATGATACAGCTTCAGCTGGTTAATGTGGTATTTCCAGTTATTGCCATCAACATTTAGCACGTAGATGTCAGGGGTCACCCGGTGTACCACAGTGTGCGGTCCTTTCCAGCATAGCATTAGCTTGTGAGTATCTGTTGGAAGAAGTAACAGAGCTTGATCTCCAGGTATCAGGGCACGACGCCAGGTATGCTTGTCAAAGAGGAGCTTGGCAGTGTGCTGGTGACCTTTAATGGCTAATTATGCAGTTTTCCAGGCCTTTTTGAGATGGGATGAAAACTTCAAAATATACTCATGGATGTCCCTATTGTCATTCTTGATGGTAGGTTAGTCCCAACACTCTGCCAAGACTTCCACTGGGCCTCTGACCTTATGACCATAAATCAGCTCAAAAGGCGAGTATCCAGTAGTGTCATGAGGTGTGTCTCTGAAGGAGAAAAATGCAGCGGGGATGTACTTGTCCCACTGCCTGGGTATATCTATCACTAGCTTGCGCAAACATTGCTTCAATGTCCCGTTATGGCATTCATATGCTTCAATTGATTGGGCATGATAGACACTCGTACGTATGTGCTTCATTTATAAGAGGTTGCAGAAAGCCTCAAAGTGCCAACTTGTAAACTGACTTTCATTGTCAAAAGTTACCTGCTCAGGGAAGCCGACCCTTTAGCAGATTTTGAATAGTGCCTGAGCAACTGCTTAGGTCGTGATAGAAGATAGCAGCACTGCATCCGGGTACCTTGTTGCCAGGTCAACGTATACCAGGAGGAACTGTTTCCCTGTGGACGAAGCTGGATTAATAGGGCCTCATATGTCAATAGCGACCTTGGAAAATGGCTCCGTTGAGAGAGTAGTTATGCCCATGGGGACATTCGGTGCCAGTGACTGACAGGGCAGGAGCCCACGTATCTATCTACCTCGGCGTACATGTTTGGCCATGCAAAAGCCTTCTGAATAATAATAATAATAATAATAATAATACTTTATTTCCATTTTACAATGGGTATTCGTCAGCCAGGGTAAGCCCCAACCCCCCACTGTGGTGTCCACCCACAGCAGTTCCTGCCAGTAAACAGCTTAAATTCTCGGTCTTGGACGGGAACCGATCTTTCGACCTCATGAAGGATGTGCCGAGTTTTTGCTTTGCCTCTGTGTCCACTCAGAGGTACATGGGGTGCCACATATATAGCCTGGCGGTGCAACGAAGCGGGCACCACCAACTGTTTATAGGTGTAGCCATATTTAGTCACATGCCTACGAAGGACTCCCGTCTTCAAGGGCGTAAGTGATCTAGCCTCCTCCTCTCACCGTGAAGGTTCTTCCCTCGGTGGCCTGTTACATCCAGCGTTTGAGGCTGGGGCAGTCCTGCTGCAGTTTGGCAAAGTCTGGAAGGGACTTCAGTGGCTCTAGAGGTGCATCATCTAGTAAAGGAGGGGGAAACTCTCCACATTCCACATTACGGGTACTAACTGCTGCAGACTCAGTGGAGTCAGTTGGAGAATCATCCAAATTCCTGGCATCGGAGCCAACAGTTGCTGCTGAAACGGCTTGTTGTGACTTCGCCCTAGGCATGTTCCAGTGAGAAATGTCTTCATTGTAGAGGTCAGCCTGGAAGATAGGAGCTAGGTTCAGTACACGACCCAGCAAGACAGGGTACATAAGCCCAAGCAATGCCACAGTTGGGGCTTTTCCCTTGTAGTATTTGCAATCCAGATCAATGACACAGCAGTGTCGTATTTGGGGTGTTCCTTCAGCAACTCACACACAAATGACTTTGCCGATGAAATATTCATCCCTGATGAATCTCTTGTCAACAAATATGCCACTGGCCCCTGTACTGAGGGCTATCTCAGCTTCCACACCATTTATGGTACCTAGGCATTTTGGGATCATCATGTTCGGTGAATTCCACATTGGCAACTTTGTACGGTGGTTCCTTGCGTTATCCTCAGTGGTCCTTTCTGGCCTTGTTTCTGCAGCATGGGCAGAGTGAGTGGCCAGACGGTTATGCAGGCCGCCGCTGTGAGAGGGAATGTGGTGGCTCTTAGAGTTTGGCTGAAAATCCTGGGAAGGTGGAGCAGGGTAATTGCCCTTGCCTTTGAACTGCTGAGGCTTAGGTCTAACCGAGTAATCCTTCTTTACTGTGAGTGCATGGCCGTAAGAAGGCTTAGGAGTGTGAGGAAGATGAGCTGGATGATTGAAATTCTGCGAGGGGCCCTTGTGCTTCTTGTTCCTGCGATCTCCTTTCCGGTGAGAATCATGGCCCGCTGCGGGGGAGATGAAACTCTGAGGACGAGCCCTGGGATCGGCCCTTTTTGCCCTCATAAGGTCACAGAGACATACTCCAGGCTGGTTGTGCTGGAGGTACTCATCCACAGCGGTTAAACTTTTCTCGTAGTCGATCTCATTCTTAAGCTGAGTCCTTACATATGCAACATCATCCATAGGGAGGTAATTGGCAATTGAATCAAACATCAGGAATGGATACAACTTCTCATGAGGACACTTTGCAACTCACAACAAATCATTAAAGAGGTGAGCCTTGTGTTTGCCAAAGGTACTATAGTTCTCCTCCTTCAATGGGAAAGCGGAAAAATACCTAGCATGACACTCAGCTGGTGAAAAGTTCTGCGAAGCTAGGAGTGTGGTTTTAACTTTCTTGTAGTCCCTCAGTTGCATTTGGTCGAGTTTGTTGGCCAGGGCGAGCAGACGGGGTGGCATGGATGCGAGCAGCCAACAACTCTTCTCAGCCTCTGTGCCTTCGCTAACTATTGCAAGACTTTCGAAAGACCGGATGTAAGTATTGAGCGGTTGCTTCCCGTCGTCTTCATATTTCTCTATTGGGGGGGCCTCTCACGGGGATGGTCCCCATTTCTGGGTGAAAGACCACTGTCTGGGGTTCCCGCTCGAAGCCGAGCAAGCGCAAGCTCATGTTCACATTGCGCTTCTGCCTGCATTGGGCTTGTGCCTGCGCAAAGTCACAGGCTCTCTTCTCCAGCTCAGCCCAGCGTTTAGCCATCTTGTTATGAGCCCATTCGAGGAGCTTCAGTCCTGGGGAATGGCCGTGTTTCTCACCTATAGCAATCGTCATGTTCAGGTAACGCGCCTCATTGAATGTTTTGATGGTTTCCTGTGACTGTCTGGTTTCCATGTTAATTTCCTGTGACTGCCTGGTCTCCATATTAGTTTCCTGTGACTGCCCAGTTGCCATGGTGGTTTCCTAAACAGTCAATAATGAAGTACCAAAATAAACAATCACAAAAAAACAAATCTCTACAATAGTAAAAAAAAAAATTAAAGAACCACACAACACCAAGGAGAAGAAAAAAAAAATCAACACCACAGTTCAAACTTAAGCGTAACAGTAATCCCAAAACCTCACCATAAAAGTGACTCAAAATACAATCAAGTGAAACAGCAGCAAAATGTTGCAAAACAGTGCATGAAACACTAGTAATACAGGATGGCAGTTGTGCCTGCTTAACAGCAATATGCGTCAGTACCTGCGGTTATGGTGCAAATTAAAGAAATGAGTAACAATGAATATTACAGACAAGTACCCAGTGCCAGAGAATACAAACAAGTAAAGTATAGCGGTCGTGCCTGGGCATGAGCGCGTATATGGCAGTACCCACAAATAATATGTCGTAAGTAAAACTCTGGAGCGTTGCCAAAAGGGCACAGTTCCTATGCAAAATACACCAAAGATTAGCTAACGGCTTACAAGGCAGCCAGATTACACACGTGTCTACTAATAATGAGAAAATTTATTTTTGAGTGACAACTCAGACACATAAAGGGCTTAGCCTAGGCTCAATAAATGACACCAAAGTTTTTCTTTCCAATCTATGAGCAGTCAATGCTTGAATATAAAACTCAATTATAAGCAAAATAATTAATATGCTTACTCCCAGTTCCTAAATCCCAAAGAAAATAAACAATTCTTAACAAGTATCACCCTTTAACGGATATATAAAACACTACTTATTTAAAACTCAATCTTATCAGGCAAATAAATTAAATCTTAAATAACACATGTTCTCTTCATGCAAAATTTCTAAATTCTGTTACCACATAATCTCATGCAGATTTCCTGAAATTTTGTTTACCATATAGTAAACAAGAAAAATATTAGTTACTGTAATTAATTTTGCAAATTAAAAAAAAAATCTGATCCGCAACGTCTCAAGCAATAAAACTTTTGTGCGCAGAGTAAGATTCATTCATTTCAATAATCCAAGCCAATGGTAATCGAGTTTCATGTGCAATGTTAAAAAGCAAAATGAGAATAAATTTATCACAATCAGTTTGTCTGTTCGGGTTCCTGTTCAGGCGCCAAATTCTTGTAGAATGGAGAGGTTGCTAAGTTTCTGTTTTACTAAGGGAACTCAAAGTACTGAACTCAGTTAAGAGCTCACAAACAGACAGGACAGATATTACTGTACTTGAACACCCCACCCGTATACTACTACTCAGTTAAATGAAATGCAATGCAATTTTGGGAATGCAATAACACATAAAAAAAATTAATTAATTATTGGAGCTGGAATAGTTTAAATTTAAGTTTATAGAATGCTGCCTTGAATCCCAGAGGTGGTGAGTACGATTTCGATTCCCGGCACCACAGATGGATGCCAAGACTTTGGCCTCAACTCGTCGATCACCTCTTTCACACAGGCAGAGTAGATCACCTCTGTCACACAGGCAGAGTAGAATAGAGGACACTGCAATTGCAGAAAGAGAAAGGACACACTGTTAATAATGGTAAAACCGAAAGCACAAGCACACCAATAATGAGTTTCCAATATTATTCTACAGGATGAAAATATATTGGTTAGTCACAGCTAACCAGAAATATTTATGCTACCGTAAGAGCATACAAAACCATGAATTATTTGCCGGCATTAGAGGAAAACAATTTATTCACAATAAATGAAGAATAAGCAAGACAAATACAGTATGTATTCCTTAAATTGTGGGTAACCACAAAGTTGTAATGCTTATTAATGATTTGCAATTTATATGGTAAAAAACACTAATTTCGATAGAGGAAGAATCTACGAGATAAATACAGTATTCATTCACTTTTGGTTATCAAGAACTCTTTGCAATGAAAAAGGGGCAAAACCACCTTTTGAAATATTTGCAACTTATAACTCAAAACACTTTATTCCCAATATATGAAGAATCAGCAAGATAAATACAGTATGTATTCATTAAACTGTGGTTAACAAGAAATATTTGCAAAGACAACAAGGTAAAATAACTTTTAATTATTTGCGGTTTATAGCATAAAACACTTTAGTTTAATGATTAATTACTTGCAAGTTATATAGTAAATAACTTTATTCACGAGTTTTTGATGTTAAACACTTTATTTACGACGATAGAAAGGTGGGAAATGAAATTAGATTTTGTCAGGAAAAAGGGGTAGCTTTTACGGGGTCATAACCAATCTTCAGAGGATGAGATTTTCTTTTGGTACATTCAATGAAAGAAATATCTTATCAGTGTATATTGGCATTAATTTCCGGGTTAAGGAATTAAGTTGGCAAATGAGATTCCAGTTAGGTAATCTACAAAAGTTCGTTTTGTATGGGAATGGAATCTGAGAAAATTTTTGTAGGATTTGACCAGTAAAGGATTCGACCAATAACGAATTTAACCAGTTTCTCGAATTCCCAATTTGCTTGACCAACGAGCTTTACCATACAGTATCCCTCACCTTGTTTGTGCTAGATGAATTCCTGCTTGACTGCTGAGGCGAGATCTTGCCTTTGGGATGTTTTGGCCGCCAAATGAGAACGATTCAATGTCCCTCCTGATGACGTCATCTGTAGGATATGTTTCCAAAGCAGTAACTGGTTCACATAATACTCTAGGGCTACTGTAGTGGTGGTCCCTGGCAAGCAATTATGGCAGAGATGCAAGGGAGAGACAGTATTTTAGGTGTAACAAGTGGAAGCAAATAAAATAAAACGCGATTTATTATGGAAAAATAGGTTACTGATAAACAATCTCTAGAACGTTCTTTGCGTTGTAGGAGATGGAACTTAACTATTCAAATAATAAAGAAGCTACAGAAATGTATCTAGACAGGCTAATGACATATCAATAGGGTGAAATATATAATAAAATTATCAGCAAGAACAATTTTTATAATATAAACAATTTATTAGCAAGAGCTATTTTATCATGAGAAAATTGCAAATAAAAACGTCTCTAATAGACTCACTAGGATTATGACCTCATTCAATGAAGAAAAGGAACGATCAGAAAACATAAATAGAGGGGAGACTTTTATATTGGAATCATGCTTTCTACACGTACAAGAATATTAAATAATATATGTTCAAAATTAGCTATAAGCTGAAATATAAATTGCAAATAATCCTAATCTGCAAAAGGCAAGGAGTGAGAATTATTTTAGTAAGAAAAAAAAAAGAGTTAATAGCTTCTAAGTTAACTAATAAGGCATCTCTTACAGCCTCTGGTGACTTTGAGCAAAACAGTCTGTCACAACAATTTCAATAGCTTATCCCTCATTAGTATCATTAAAGTATTTCTATTTACTCCTTATCAATATAGCCCATTATTTTACATTTAATTATTCCACCTCAATGCCTCAAACACACATGTACACACATGTGCACCTTTGTGAGGCTAAAGCTCGAATATGCAACCCCCTTTTGGAATCCACACTTGAAAAAGCTCAATGACATGGCACGAAACTGGTGCCAGAAGTATGCAATCTCACTTATGAAGAGAGGCTGAGGGTATTAGCCTTACCATCACTTGAAGTTAGAAGAATGAGGGGGATATGGTGATGATTATTAACTCCTTCATGGTTTAGACAGAGTGCATAGGGATCGATATTTTGATATGACTGGAACTAGAACTAGAGGTTATAGTTTGAAGCTTCATAAGAAAACTACTTTGCAGGATGTAAGGAAGTACAGTACTTTTTTAGTGTATGAATGGTTGATGATTAGATATCGTCAAACAAGGAGGTAGTCAATGCTTACTCAATCCATAGTTTTAAGTAGAAGTATGATTAGCATCACTAAGTACATAAATGGAACCTACCCGGAGATGGGGAGTTATGAGCATGGGGCTCTATCCTGTAAGCACAATTAGGTATTACGCACAAATCCTGATGATATATCCCCTTTTATACTTAAGAAACGAGCTAAATCAATATTGGCGTCACTATGTATCATATATGAAAAGTCACTGGAATCTGGGGATATTTCAAGATGTTGGAAACAAGCGAACGTGGTAGCCATCTTCAAAAAGGCAAGAAGGGATACAGCTCTAAACCATAGACCTGTTTCCTTGACCAGCATAGTTAGCAAAGTTATGTAAAAACTACTAAGAAAACATGTCTCTCTCCACTTGGAATCCTTCAACTTTTTGTCAATGAGACAACATGTCTCCAGAGATGGTAGATCACTTACTAGAATTTTATGATGAGATAAGCTAAATCTTAGAGGAAAGAGAGCTGGGCACATTCCTAGACTTCCAGAAGGCATTTGATACAGTCCCACATGCGATACTAATTAAAAAGCAGCAAGTAATGGCGATAATAGGTGGGTATGTCTTGGAATAGATAAAAACTTACTTAGAAGAAAGGGAACAGAAGGTTAGAGTAAGGCAATCAGTGTCTGAATGGAGAATGGTTAGTAGTGGAGTTCCACAGGGTTTAGTTTTAGGCCACTTTTGTTCCTTGTATATGTAAATGACCTACAAGAATCTGTAAATCAATTCTTGAATATTTTTGCAGATAATGCAAAGAATGTGAAGAAAGTAAGAGATGAGAACAATGGTAGAGAAATTTAGAAAGACCTAACTAGTCTGCATGAGTGGTCAGATAAGTGGCTAACAAAATTAAATACTTCTAAATGTAAAGCAATGAGAATGGGTACAAGTGTAAAAAGGCCTAAGCTTGAATACTCAATAGCAGGGGCACAACTTCAAGAAAGAGAGAATGAGAAAATCTTGGAGTAAACACATCAATGGCATAGTAAGTTCAGCTAATGTTTTCTTGGTAAATATAAGGGTAGCCTTCAGGTGTACGGACAAGAAAATGTTCAGAAATATTTATGTAGCCTATGTGAGGCCAAAACTTGAATATGTATCCCACTTTTGGAATCCACACTTGAAAAAGCACATAATCAAGCTGGGAAAAGTTCAGTGTTATACTATATGGAGCCGTTACAAAGGCATTCTATAAAGTTGTAGGCTGACGAGTTTTCTGTTATGAATGTACACTTACTTGGAGTCAATAAAGTAATAAAAACATTACTGTGATCGATTCTTTGCCACACATATAACTCAATAGAACACGTTATGGTGGCAGCTAATTAGCACTCAGGAGGTAGAGGATGGCCGATAGAACAAGTGCGAAGCCAGTGGACCTGAATTTGATGTCTGGTTGGATCATAAATTAGCGTAAATATTTGGTGCCGATGTTGACGATCGGCAGAAAGCTGGTGGGAAAAATAATATGGAAGGTCAAGTCTATGAATGAACTACAATTTCTACAGGTTGGTCACAAGATTTCGATCTACAGTTAACATGAGTTACTGTCTTACTCTTTGGAGCTGAATCTGACTGACTAAGTTGTGGATTCTAAATTCTAGCCTAACAGTGACAGACTGGGCTAACAGTGTACTTTAGTAGTTTTCCTGAATATAACCTACGAGTACAACTAAGTTTGAGTTTAAAATGGCCAAATATAGCTCTGTGCCCCTCCCATCCTTTAACTGGGAAGCTGGTGACCAAATGGAGGCTTTTGAAGAATGGCATGATTTGTTGGATAGCTATTTTGTGATGAATAATTTTAGTGATGATAAGAAGTATCATTACATTCTCTTGTCAGCTGGTCACAAAGGTCATGAGCTTTGGAAAACTTGGATGTTGTTAGATGATGAAAGAAAAACCAAACAGTAGTGTTTGATAAATTTAAGGCACATATGATTGGCACTGTAAGTAAATGGGTTATGAGGCTTGTACTTAATACATTTGTGCAGTGAGAAGGCAAGTCCGTCGATGATTTTGAGTGTAGGCTTAAAGCTAAAGCTAATTTATGCAAATATTCAGATAGGACAGTGAGAGATGAGCAAGTTACTTTTCAATTGATAAAAGGTATGCTATGGCCAGAGGAAAGAAAAAAACCTCATTAAAAATGAAATTAGCTTAAGCTGGATGAAGCCATAAAATCTGTACAAAGTTTTCAGGCTACTATGCAAAGTAAAAATAGTTTCACTCAGGGTTATACTGCATCAATTACTGGTATGAAAGCAGGTGAATACCATTCTTGCAGTGTGTGATACAAACCATCCTCCAAAACGATGCCCTGCATATGGGAAAAAGTGTATAAATGATCATCGTTGAAATAATTTGGCTAAAGTGTATAAATCTAAAAAATCTGTGATGTATTAAAATCCTAATTTGAGTGGTAAATCAAGTAACAAAAATCAGAATGAAAAGGGCGATGTAAATAAACATCAACATGAAAATAGTGTTGTGAGAAAGCAAGTACATAATGTTGAATTTGGTGATGATATTCTTGATTGTGGAGAAATTGCCATATCTGTTGATGAAGGAGAGCAGAATCAATTATGGTAAGATTGAATGCCAAGCTCAAAGATGTTTTTCAGTGTGTTACAGTGACAATGAAAGCTGATACAGGGGCATGTGCAAATATTCTACTTTTAAGATGTTTAATACAGATGTACCCAAATGAACAAAACCCATGTTATAAGTTGGACAAAAAATGAGTTCGGTTAACAGCTGTAAATGAAACTTGCACTGAGCTCATTATTCACATTGATATTCCATTTCAGTTTGAGAATTCTGAATGGCTAGATGGCAGGTTTTATGTATGTGATACTGATGGTCCTCCTGAGAAGTTTGGAATTATAAAAGTTGCCAGGAATGAATC
>JAXCGZ010019287.1:0-71285 GCA_037179515.1 Halocaridina rubra | reverse complement strand
CGCTTGTAATCTGTGGCTTATTTCTGACTATAGGTCACCAGCCTCTGCTACTGTTGATCCCATATACTTGAACTTTTCAACTCTTTTCAACATCTTCCCCTGCAAATTGACCTCCCCATCCTCATCATCTCTCAACCTCAAGTACTCTGTCTTCTTCCTGCTGATTTTCAGTCCTCTATCCTCCATCACTCTTCTCCACTCCTCAAGCTTCTCCTCCACTACCTTTCGTCTATTGCTACACAGTACAATGTCATCTGCAAAGAGCATACACCATGGGGACTGATCTCTAATACCCTGGGTTACTACATCCAAGACCAGATCATATAGATAAGGAATCAAAGCAGACCAACATTTACTAAGAGACTTTTCGTCAAGTCCACACTGCTCTTAACATTTACCACTCTGAAAATCAGCGTTTTTTTTCTGTCCCATACCTCATCACACAACAAACCTTTAGACCTCAGGTCGTCATGGACGTAATCCAACCACCTACGCTTTGGTCTCCCTCTCCTTCTCCTACCCTGTATATCCATTTCCATCACCCTCCTCCCAACATACTGTTCATCCCTTCTAACGACATGACCATACCATCTTAGTCTACTTTCTTGTATCTTATCTGATATTTCTCTAACTTTTGAGGTACCTCTAATTACCTCGTTTCTGATCTTATCGCTTCTTGTCACCCCACACATCCATCTCAGCCACATCCACTTTTTTCTCTTGTGTCTTCTTTATTGCCCATGTCTCTGCTCCATACATCACCGCAGGTCTCACAACTGTCTTATGCACTTTACCCCTCAACTGAATCCCTATTCTCCTGTCGCACAGCACCCCAGACACTTTCTTCCAGTTCTTCCATCCCGCTTGTAATCTGTGGCTTATTTCTGACTATAGGTCACCAGCCTCTGCTACTATTGATCCCATATACTTGAACTTTTCAACTCTTTTCAACATCTTCACCTGCAAATTGACCTCCCCATCCTCATCATCTCTCAACCTCAAGTACTATGTCTTCTTCCTGCTGATTTTCAGTCCTCTATCCTCCATCACTCTTCTCCACTCCTCAAGTTTCTCCTCCACTACCTTTCGTCTATTGCTACACAGTACAATGTCATCTGCAAAGAGCATACACCATGGGGACTGATCTCTAATACCCTGGGTTACTACATCCAAGACCAGATCATATAGATATGGACTCAAAGCAGACCAACATTTACTAAGAGACGTTTCGTCAAGCCCACACTGCTCTTAACATTTACCACTCTGAAAATCAGTGGTTTTTTTCTGTCCCATACCTCATCACCCAACAAACCTTTAGACCTCAGGTCGTCATGGACGTAATCCAACCACCTACGCTTTGGTCTCCCTCTCCTTCTCCTACTCTGTATATCCATTTCCATCACCCTCCTCCCAACATACTGTTCATCCCTTCTAACGACATGACCATACCATCTTAGTCTACTTTCTTGTATCTTATCTGATATTTCTCTAACTTTTGAGGTACCTCTAATTACCTCGTTTCTGATCTTATCGCTTCTTGTCACCCCACACATCAATCTCAGCCACATCCACTTTTTTCTCTTGTGTCTTCTTTATTGCCCATGTCTCTGCTCCATACATCACCGCAGGTCTCACAACTGTCTTATGCACTTTACCCCTCAACTGAATCCCTATTCTCCTGTCGCACAGCACCCCAGACACTTTCTTCCAGTTCTTCCATCCCGCTTGTAATCTGTGGCTTATTTCTGACTATAGGTCACCAGCCTCTGCTACTGTTGATCCCATATACTTGAACTTTTCATCTCTTTTCAACATCTTCCCCTGCAAATTGATCTCCCCATCCTCATCATCTCTCAACCTCAAGTACTCTGTCTTCTTCCTGCTGATTTTCAGTCCTCTATCCTCCATCACTCTTCTCCACTCCTCAAGCTTCTCCTCCACTACCTTTCGTCTATTGCTACACAGTACAATGTCATCTGCAAAGAGCATACACCATGGGGACTGATCTCTAATACCCTGGGTTACTACATCCAAGACCAGATCAAATAGATATGGACTCAAAGCAGACCAACATTTACTAAGAGACTTTTCGTCAAGTCCACACTGCTCTTAACATTTACCTCTCTGAAAATCAGCGTTTTTTTTCTGTCCCATACCTCATCACCCAACAAACCTTTGGACCTCAGGTCGTCATGGACGTAATCCAACCACCTACGCTTTGGTCTCCCTCTCCTTCTCCTACCCTGTATATCCATTTCCATCACCCTCCTCCCAACATACTGTTCATCCCTCCTAACGACATGACCATACCATCTTAGTCTACTTTCTTGTATCTTATCTGATATTTCTCTAACTTTTGAGGTACCTCTAATTACCTCGTTTCTGATCTTATCGCTTCTTGTCACCCCACACATCCATCTCAGCCACATCCACTTTTTTCTCTTGTGTCTTCTTTATTGCCCATGTCTCTGCTCCATACATCACCGCAGGTCTCACAACTGTCTTATGCACTTTACCCCTCAACTGAATCCCTATTCTCCTGTCGCACAGCACCCCAGACACTTTCTTCCAGTTCTTCCATCCCGCTTGTAATCTGTGGCTTATTTCTGACTATAGGTCACCAGCCTCTGCTACTGTTGATCCCATATACTTGAACTTTTCAACTCTTTTCAACATCTTCCCCTGCAAATTGACCTCCCCATCCTCATCATCTCTCAACCTCAAGCACTCTGTCTTCTTCCTGCTGATTTTCAGTCCTCTATCCTCCATCACTCTTCTCCACTCCTCAAGCTTCTCCTCCACTACCTTTCGTCTATTGCTACACAGTACAATGTCATCTGCAAAGAGCATACACCATGGGGACTGATCTCTAATACCCTGGGTTACTACAATCAAGACCAGATCATATAGATAAGGACTCAAAGCAGACCAACATTTACTAAGAGACTTTTCGTCAAGCCCACACTGCTCTTAACATTTACCACTCTGAAAATCAGCGTTTTTTTTCTGTCCCATACCTCATCACCCAACAAACCTTTAGACCTCAGGTCGTCATGGACGTAATCCAACCACCTACGCTTTGGTCTCCCTCTCCTTCTCCTACCCTGTATATCCATTTCCATCACCCTCCTCCCAACATACTGTTCATCCCTTCTAACGACATGACCATACCATCTTAGTCTACTTTCTTGTATCTTATCTGATATTTCTCTAACTTTTGAGGTACCTCTAATTACCTCGTTTCTGATCTTATCACTTCTTGTCACCCCACACATCCATCTCAGTCACATCCACTTTTTTCTCTTGTGTCTTCTTTATTGCCCATGTCTCTGCTCCATACATCACCACAGGTCTCACAACTGTCTTATGCACTTTACCCCTCAACTGAATCCCTATTCTCCTGTCGCACAGCACCCCAGACACTTTCTTCCAGTTCTTCCATCCCGCTTGTAATCTGTGGCTTATTTCTGACTATAGGTCACCAGCCTCTGCTACTGTTGATCCCATATACTTGAACTTTTCAACTCTTTTCAACATCTTCCCCTGCAAATTGACCTCCCCATCCTCATCATCTCTCAACCTCAAGTACTCTGTCTTCTTCCTGCTGATTTTCAGTCCTCTATCCTCCAACACTCTTCTCCACTCCTCAAGCTTCTCCTCCACTACCTTTCGTCTATTGCTACACAGTACAATGTCATCTGCAAAGAGCATACACCATGGGGACTGATCTCTAATACCCTGGGTTACTACATCCAAGACCAGATCATATAGATATGGACTCAAAGCAGACCAACATTTACTAAGAGACTTTTCGTCAAGCCCACACTGCTCTTAACATTTACCTCTCTGAAAATCAGCGTTTTTTTTCTGTCCCATACCTCATCACCCAACAAACCTTTAGACCTCAGGTCGTCATGGACGTAATCCAACCACCTACGCTTTGGTCTCCCTCTCCTTCTCCTACCCTGCATATCCATTTCCATCACCCTCCTCCTAACATACTGTTCATCCCTTCTAACGACATGACCATACCATCTTAGTCTACTTTCTTGTATCTTATCTGATATTTCTCTAACTTTTGAGGTACCTCTAATTACCTCGTTTCTGATCTTATCACTTCTTGTCACCCCACACATCCATCTCAACCACATCCACTTTTTTCTCTTGTGTCTTCTTTATTGCCCATGTCTCTGCTCCATACATCACCGCAGGTCTCACAACTGTCTTATGCACTTTACCCCTCAACTGAATCCCTATTCTCCTGTCGCACAGCACCCCAGACACTTTCTTCCAGTTCTTCCATCCCGCTTGTAATCTGTGGCTTATTTCTGACTATAGGTCACCAGCATCTGCTACTGTTGATCCCATATACTTGAACTTTTCAACTCTTTTCAACATCTTCACCTGCAAATTGACCTCCCCATCCTCATCATCTCTCAACCTCAAGTACTCTGTCTTCTTCCTGCTGATTTTAAGTCCTCTATCCTCCATCACTCTTCTCCACTCCTCAAGCTTCTCCTCCACTACCTTTCGTCTATTGCTGCACAGTACAATGTCATCTGCAAAGAGCATACACCATGGGGACTGATCTCTAATACCCTGGGTTACTACATCCAAGACCAGATCATATAGATGAGGACTCAAAGCAGACCAACATTTACTAAGAGACTTTTCGTCAAGCCCACACTGCTCTTAACATTTACCACTCTGAAAATCAGCATTTTTTTTCTGTCCCATACCTCATCACCCAACAAACCTTTAGACCTCAGGTCGTCATGGACGTAATCCAACCACCTACGCTTTGGTCTCCCTCTCCTTCTCCTACTCTGTATATCCATTTCCATCACCCTCCTCCCAACATACTGTTCATCCCTTCTAACGACATGACCATACCATCTTAGTCTACTTTCTTGTATCTTATCTGATATTTCTCTAACTTTTGAGGTACCTCTAATTACCTCGTTTCTGATCTTATCGCTTCTTGTCACCCCACACATCCATCTCAGCCACATCCACTTTTTTCTCTTGTGTCTTCTTTATTGCCCATGTCTCTGCTCCATACATCACCGCAGGTCTCACAACTGTCTTATGCACTTTACCCCTCAACTGAATCCCTATTCTCCTGTCGCACAGCACCCCAGACACTTTCTTCCAGTTCTTCCATCCCGCTTGTAATCTGTGGCTTATTTCTGACTATAGGTCACCAGCCTCTGCTACTATTGATCCCATATACTTGAACTTTTCAACTCTTTTCAACATCTTCACCTGCAAATTGACCTCCCCATCCTCATCATCTCTCAACCTCAAGTACTATGTCTTCTTCCTGCTGATTTTCAGTCCTCTATCCTCCATCACTCTTCTCCCCTCCTCAAGTTTCTCCTCCACTACCTTTCGTCTATTGCTACACAGTACAATGTCATCTGCAAAGAGTATACACCATGGGGACTGATCTCTAATACCCTGGGTTACTACATCCAAGACCAGATCATATAGATATGGACTCAAAGCAGACCAACATTTACTAAGAGACGTTTCGTCAAGCCCACACTGCTCTTAACATTTACCACTCTGAAAATCAGTGGTTTTTTTCTGTCCCATACCTCATCACCCAACAAACCTTTAGACCTCAGGTCGTCATGGACGTAATCCAACCACCTACGCTTTGGTCTCCCTCTCCTTCTCCTACTCTGTATATCCATTTCCATCACCCTCCTCCCAACATACTGTTCATCCCTTCTAACGACATGACCATACCATCTTAGTCTACTTTCTTGTATCTTATCTGATATTTCTCTAACTTTTGAGGTACCTCTAATTACCTCGTTTCTGATCTTATCGCTTCTTGTAACCCCACACATCCATCTCAGCCACATCCACTTTTTTCTCTTGTGTCTTCTTTATTGCCCATGTCTCTGCTCCATACATCACCGCAGGTCTCACAACTGTCTTATGCACTTTACCCCTCAACTGAATCCCTATTCTCCTGTCGCACAGCACCCCAGACACTTTCTTCCAGTTCTTCCATCCCGCTTGTAATCTGTGGCTTATTTCTGACTATAGGTCACCAGCCTCTGCTACTGTTGATCCCATATACTTGAACTTTTCAACTCTTTTCAACATCTTCACCTGCAAATTGACCTCCCCATCCTCATCATCTCTCAACCTCAAGTACTCTGTCTTCTTCCTGCTGATTTTCAGTCCTCTATCCTCCATCACTCTTCTCCACTCCTCAAGCTTCTCCTCCACTACCTTTCATCTATTGCTACACAGTATAATGTCATCTGCAAAGAGCATACACCATGGGCACTGATCTCTAATACCCTGGGTTACTACATCCAAGACCAGATCATACAGATATGGACTCAAAGCAGACCAACATTTACTAAGAGACTTTTCGTCAAGCCCACACTGCTCTTAACATTTACCTCTCTGAAAATCAGCATTTTTTTTCTGTCCCATACCTCATCACCCAACAAACCTTTAGACCTCAGGTCGTCATGGACGTATTCCAACCACCTACGCTTTGGTCTCCCTCTCCTTCTCCTACCCTGTATATCCATTTCCATCACCCTCCTCCCAACATACTGTTCATCCCTCCTAACGACATGACCATACCATCTTAGTCTACTTTCTTGTATCTTATCTGATATTTCTCTAACTTTTGAGGTACCTCTAATTACCTCGTTTCTGATCTTATCGCTTCTTGTCACCCCACACATCCATCTCAGCCACATCCACTTTTTTCTCTTGTGTCTTCTTTATTGCCCATGTCTCTGCTCCATACATCACCGCAGGTCTCACAACTGTCTTATGCACTTTACCCCTCAACTGAATCCCTATTCTCCTGTCGCACAGCACCCCAGACACTTTCTTCCAGTTCTTCCATCCCGCTTGTAATCTGTGGCTTATTTCTGACTATAGGTCACCCGCCTCTGCTACTGTTGATCCCATATACTTGAACTTTTCAACTCTTTTCAACATCTTCCCCTGCAAATTGACCTCCCCATCCTCATCATCTCTCAACCTCAAGTACTCTGTCTTCTTCCTGCTGGTTTTCAGTCCTCTATCCTCCATCACTCTTCTCCACTCCTCAAGCTTCTCCTCCACAACCTTTCGTCTATTGCTACACAGTACAATGTCATCTGCAAAGAGCATACACCATGGGGACTAATCTCTAATACCCTGGGTTACTACATCCAAGACCAGAACATATAGATATGGACTCAAAGCAGACCAACATTTACTAAGAGACTTTTCGTCAAGCCCACACTGCTCTTAACATTTACCTCTCTGAAAATCAGCGTTTTTTTTCTGTCCCATACCTCATCACCCAACAAACCTTTAGACCTCAGGTTGTCATGGACGTAATCCAACCACCTACGCTTTGGTCTCCCTCTCCTTCTCCTACCCTGTATATCCATTTCCATCACCCTCCTCCCAACATACTGTTCATCCCTCCTAACGACATGACCATACCATCTTAGTCTACTTTCTTGTATCTTATCTGATATTTCCCTAACTTTTGAGGTACCTTTAATTACCTCGTTTCTGATCTTATCGCTTCTTGTCACCTCACACATCCATCTCAGCCACATCCAGTTTTTTCTCTTGTGTCTTCTTTATTGCCCATGTCTCTGCTCCATACATCACCGCAGGTCTCACAACTGTCTTATGCACTTTACCCCTCAACTGAATCCCTATTCTCCTGTCGCACAACACCCAAGACACTTTCTTCCAGTTCTTCCATCTCGCTTGTAATCTGTGGCTTATTTCTGACTATAGGTCACCAGCCTCTGCTACTGTTGATCCCATATACTTGAACTTTTCAACATCTTCCCCTGCAAATTGACCTCCCCATCCTCATCATCTCTCAACCTCAAGTACTCTGTCTTCTTCCTGCTGATTTTCAGTCCTCTATCCTCCATCACTCTTCTCCACTCATCAAGCTTCTCCTCCACTACCTTTCGTCTGTTGCTACACAGTACAATGTCATCTGCAAAGAGCATACACCATGGGGACTGATCTCTAATACCCTGGGTTACTACATCCAAGACCAGATCATATAGATATGGACTCAAAGCAGACCAACATTTACTAAGAGACTTTTCGTCAAGCCCACACTGCTCTTAACATTTACCTCTCTGAAAATCAGCATTTTTTTTCTGTCCCATACCTCATCACCCAACAAACCTTTAGACCTCAGGTCGTCATGGACGTATTCCAACCACCTACGCTTTGGTCTCCCTCTCCTTCTCCTACCCTGTATATCCATTTCCATCACCCTCCTCCCAACATACTGTTCATCCCTCCTAACGACATGACCATACCATCTTAGTCTACTTTCTTGTATCTTATCTGATATTTCTCTAACTTTTGAGGTACCTCTAATTACCTCGTTTCTGATCTTATCGCTTCTTGTAACCCCACACATCCATCTCAGCCACATCCACTTTTTTCTCTTGTGTCTTCTTTATTGCCCATGTCTCTGCTCCATACATCACCGCAGGTCTCACAACTGTCTTATGCACTTTACCCCTCAACTGAATCCCTATTCTCCTGTCGCACAGCACCCCAGACACTTTCTTCCAGTTCTTCCATCCCGCTTGTAATCTGTGGCTTATTTCTGACTCTAGGTCACCATCCTCTGCTACTGTTGATCCCATATACTTGAACTTTTCAACATCTTCCCCTGCAAATTGACCTCCCCATCCTCATCATCTCTCAACCTCAAGTACTCTGTCTTCTTCCTGCTGATTTTCAGTCCTCTATCCTCCATCACTCCTCTCCACTCCTCAAGCTTCTCCTCCACTACCTTTCGTCTGTTGCTACACAGTACAATGTCATCTGCAAAGAGCATACACCATGGGGACTGATCTCTAATACCCTGGGTTACTACATCCAAGACCAGATCATATAGATAAGGACTCAAAGCAGACCAATATTTACTAAGAGACTTTTCGTCAAGCCCACACTGCTCTTAACATTTACCTCTCAGAAAATCAGCGTTTTTTTTCTGTCCCATACCTCATCACCCAACAAACCTTTAGACCTCAGGTCGTCATGGACGTAATCCAACCACCTACGCTTTGGTCTCCCTCTCCTTCTCCTACCCTGTATATCCATTTCCATCACCCTCCTCCCAACATACAGTTCATCCCTCCTAACGACATGACCATACCATCTTAGTCTACTTTCTTGTATCTTATCTGATATTTCTCTAACTTTTGAGGTACCTCTAATTACCTCGTTTCTGATCTTATCGCTTCTTGTCACCCCACACATCCATCTCAGCCACATCCACTTTTTTCTCTTGTGTCTTCTTTATTGCCCATGTCTCTGCTCCATACATCACCGCAGGTCTCACAACTGTCTTATGCACTTTACCCCTCAACTAAATCCCTATTCTCCTGTCGCACAGTACCCAAGACACTTTCTTCCAGTTCTTCCATCCCACTTGTAATCTGTGGCTTATTTCTGACTATAGGTCACCATCCTCTGCTACTGTTGATCCCATATACTTGAACTTTTCAACTCTTTTCAACATCTTCCCCTACAAATTGACCTCCCCATCCTCATCATCTCTCAACCTCAAGTACTCTGTCTTCTTCCTGCTGATTTTCAGTCCTCTATCCTCCATCACTCTTCTCCACTCCTCAAGCTTCTCCTCCACTACCTTTCGTCTATTGCTACACAGTATAATGTCATCTGCAAAGAGCATACACCATGGGGACTGATCTCTAATACCCTGGGTTACTACATCCAAGACCAGATCATATAGATATGGACTCAAAGCAGACCAACATTTACTAAGAGACTTTTCGTCAAGCCCACACTGCTCTTAACATTTACCTCTCTGAAAATCAGCATTTTTTTTCTGTCCCATACCTCATCACCCAACAAACCTTAAGACCTCAGGTAGTCATGGACGTAATCCAACCACCTACGCTTTGGTCTCCCTCTCCTTCTCCTACCCTGTATATCCATTTCCATCACCCTCCTCCCAACATACTGTTCATCCCTCCTAACGACATGACCATACCATCTTAGTCTACTTTCTTGTATCTTATCTGATATTTCCCTAACTTTTGAGGTACCTTTAATTACCTCGTTTCTGATCTTATCGCTTCTTGTCACCCCACACATCCATCTCAGCCACATCCACTTTTTTCTCTTGTGTCTTCTTTATTGCCCATGTCTCTGCTCCATACATCACCGCAGGTCTCACAACTGTCTTATGCACTTTACCCCTCAACTGAATCCCTATTCTCCTGTCGCACAGCACCCAAGACACTTTCTTCCAGTTCTTCCATCCCACTTGTAATCTGTGGCTTATTTCTGACTATAGGTCACCAGCCTCTGCTACTGTTGATCCCATATACTTGAACTTTTCAACTATTTTCAACATCTTCCCCTGCAAATTGACCTCCCCATCCTCATCATCTCTCAACCTCAAGTACTCTGTCTTCTTCCTGCTGATTTTCAGTCCTCTATCCTCCATCACTCTTCTCTACTCCTCAAGCTTCTCCTCCATTACCTTTCGTCTGTTGCTACACAGTACAATGTCATCTGCAAAGAGCATACACCATGGGCACTGATCTCTAATACCCTGGGTTACTACATCCAAGACCAGATCATATAGATATGGACTCAAAGCAGACCAACATTTACTAAGAGACTTTTCGTCAAGCCCACACTGCTCTTAACATTTACCTCTCTGAAAATCAGCATTTTTTTTCTGTCCCATACCTCATCACCCAACAAACCTTTAGACCTCAGGTCGTCATGGACGTAATCCAACCACCTACGCTTTGGTCTCCCTCTCCTTCTCCTACCCTGTATATCCATTTCCATCACACTCCTCCCAACATACTGTTCATCCCTCCTAACGACATGACCATACCATCTTAGTCTACTTTCTTGTATCTTATCTGATATTTCTCTAACTTTTGAGGTACCTCTAATTACCTCGTTTCTGATCTTATCGCTTCTTGTCACCCCACACATTCATCTCAGCCAAATCCACTTTTTTCTCTTGTGTCTTCTTTATTGCCCATGTCTCTGCTCCATACATCACCGCAGGTCTCACAACTGTCTTATGCACTTTACCCTCAACTGAATCCCTATTCTCCTGTCGCACAGCACCCAACACACTTTCTCCCAGTTCTTCCATCCCGCTTGTAATCTGTGGCTTATTTCTGACTATAGGTCACCTGCCTCTGCTACTGTTGATCCCATATACTTGAACTTTTCAACTCTTTTCAACATCTTCCCCTGCAAATTGACCTCCCCATCCTCATCATCTCTCAACCTCAAGTACTCTGTCTTCTTCCTGCTGATTTTCAGTCCTCTATCCTCCATCACTCTTCTCCACTCCTCAAGCTTCTCCTCCACTACCTTTCGTCTATTGCTACACAGTACAATGTCATCTGCAAAGAGCATACACCATGGGCACTGATCTCTAATACCCTGGGTTACTACATCCAAGACCAGATCATATAGATATGGACTCAAAGCAGACTAACATTTACTAAGAGACTTTTCGTCAAGCCCACACTGCTCTTAACAGTTACCTCTCTGAAAATCAGCGTTTTTTTTTCTGTCCCATACCTCATCACCGAACAAACCTTTAGACCTCAGGGCGTCATGGACGTATTCCAACCACCTACGCTTTGCTCTCCCTCTCCTTCTCCTACCCTGTATATCCATTTCCATCACCCTCCTCCCAACATACTGTTCATCCCTCCTAACGACATGACCATACCATCTTAGTCTACTTTCTTGTATCTTATCTGATATTTCTCTAACTTTTGAGGTACCTCTAATTACCTCGTTTCTGATCTTATCGCTTCTTGTCACCCCACACATCCATCTCAGCCACATCCACTTTTTTCTCTTGTGTCTTCTTTATTGCCCATGTCTCTGCTCAATACATCACCGCAGGTCTCACAACTGTCTTATGCACTTTACCCCTCAACTGAATCCCTATTCTCCTGTCGCACAGCACCCCAGACACTTTCTTCCAGTTCTTCCATCCCGCTTGTAATCTGTGGCTTATTTCTGACTCTAGGTCACCCGCCTCTGCTACTGTTGATCCCATATACTTGAACTTTTCAACTCTTTTCAACATCTTCCCCTGCAAATTGACCTCCCCATCCTCATCATCTCTCAACCTCAAGTACTCTGTCTTCTTCCTGCTGATTTTCAGTCGTCTATCCTCCATCACTCTTCTCCACTCCTCAAGCTTCTCCTACACTACCTTTCGTCTACTTCTACACAGTATAATGTCATCTGCAAAGAGCATACACCATGGGGACTGATCTCTAATACCCTGGGTTACTACATCCAAGACCAGATCATATAGATATGGACTCAAAGCAGACCAACATTTACTAAGAGACTTTTCGTCAAGCCCACACTGCTCTTAACAGTTACCTCTCTGAAAATCAGCGTTTTTTTTTCTGTCCCATACCTCATCACCCAACAAACCTTTAGACCTCAGGGCGTCATGGACGTATTCCAACCACCTACGCTTTGGTCTCCCTCTCCTTCTCCTACCCTGTATATCCATTTCCATCACCCTCCTCCCAACATACTGTTCATCCCTCCTAACGACATGACCATACCATCTTAGTCTACTTTCTTGTATCTTATCTGATATTTCTCTAACTTTTGAGGTACCTCTAATTACCTCGTTTCTGATCTTATCGCTTCTTGTCACCATACACATCCATCTCAGCCACATCCACTTTTTTCTCTTGTGTCTTCTTTATTGCCCATGTCTCTGCTCCATACATCACCGCAGGTCTCACAACTGTCTTATGCACTTTACCCCTCAACTGAATCCCTATTCTCCTGTCGCACAGCACCCCAGACACTTTCTTCCAGTTCTTCCATCCCGCTTGTAATCTGTGGCTTATTTCTGACTCTAGGTCACCCGCCTCTGCTACTGTTGATCCCATATACTTGAACTTTTCAACTCTTTTCAACATCTTCACCTGCAAATTGACCTCCCCATCCTCATCATCTCTCAACCTCAAGTACTCTGTCTTCTTCCTGCTGATTTTCAGTCCTCTATTCTCCATCACTCTTCTCCACTCCTCAAGCTTCTCCTACACTACCTTTCGTCTATTGCTACACAGTATAATGTCATCTGCAAAGAGCATACACCATGGGCACTGATCTCTAATACCCTGGGTTACTACATCCAAGACCAGATCATATAGATATGGACTCAAAGCAGACCAACATTTACTAAGAGACTTTTTGTCAAGCCCACACTGCTCTTAACATTTACCTCTCTGAAAATCAGCATTTTTTTTCTGTCCCATACCTCATCACCCAACAAACCTTTAGACCTCAGGTCGTCATGGACGTATTCCAACCACCTACGCTTTGGTCTCCCTCTCCTTCTCCTACCCTGTATATCCATTTCCATCACCCTCCTCCCAACATACTGTTCATCCCTCCTAACGACATGACCATACCATCTTAGTCTACTTTCTTGTATCTTATCTGATATTTCTCTAACTTTTGAGGTACCTCTAATTACCTCGTTTCTGATCTTATCGCTTCTTGTCACCCCACACATCCATCTCAGCCACATCCACTTTTTTCTCTTGTGTCTTCTTTATTGCCCATGTCTCTGCTCCATACATCACCGCAGGTCTCACAACTGTCTTATGCACTTTACCCCTCAACTGAATCCCTATTCTCCTGTCGCACAGCACCCCAGACACTTTCTTCCAGTTCTTCCATCCCGCTTGTAATCTGTGGCTTATTTCTGACTCTAGGTCACCATCCTCTGCTACTGTTGATCCCATATACTTGAACTTTTCAACATCTTCACCTGCAAATTGACCTCCCCATCCTCATCATCTCTCAACCTCAAGTACTCTGTCTTCTTCCTGCTGATTTTCAGTCCTCTATCCTCCATCACTCTTCTCCACTCCTCAAGCTTCTCCTCCATTACCTTTCGTCTGTTGCTACACAGTACAATGTCATCTGCAAAGAGCATACACCATGGGGACTGATCTCTAATACCCTGGGTTACTACATCCAAGACCAGATCATATAGATATGGACTCAAAGCAGACCAACATTTACTAAGAGACTTTTCGTCAAGCCCACACTGCTCTTAACATTTACCTCTCTGAAAATCAGCATTTTTTTTCTGTCCCATACCTCATCACCCAACAAACCTTTAGACCTCAGGTCGTCATGGACGTAATCCAACCACCTACGCTTTGGTCTCCCTCTCCTTCTCCTACCCTGTATATCCATTTCCATCACACTCCTCCCAACATACTGTTCATCCCTCCTAACGACATGACCATACCATCTTAGTCTACTTTCTTGTATCTTATCTGATATTTCTCTAACTTTTGAGGTACCTCTAATTACCTCGTTTCTGATCTTATCGCTTCTTGTCACCCCACACATCCATCTCAGCCACATCCACTTTTTTCTCTTGTGTCTTCTTTATTGCCCATGTCTCTGCTCCATACATCACCGCAGGTCTCACAACTGTCTTATGCACTTTACCCCTCAACTGAATCCCTATTCTCCTGTCGCACAGCACCCCAGACACTTTCTTCCAGTTCTTCCATCCCGCTTGTAATCTGTGGCTTATTTCTGACTATAGGTCACCAGCCTCTGCTACTGTTGATCCCATATACTTGAACTTTTCAACTCTTTTCAACATCTTCCCCTGCAAATTGACCTCCCCATCCTCATCATCTCTCAACCTCAAGTACTCTTGTCTTCTTCCTGCTGATTTTCAGTCCTCTATCCTCCATCACTCTTCTCCACTCCTCAAGCTTCTCCTCCACTACCTTTCGTCTATTGTTACACAGTACAATGTCATCTGCAAAGAGCATACACCATGGGCACTGATCTCTAATACCCTGGGTTACTACATCCAAGACCAGATCATATAGATATGGACTCAAAGCAGACCAACATTTACTAAGAGACTTTTCGTCAAGCCCACACTGCTCTTAACATTTACCTCTCTGAAAATCAGCGTTTTTTTTCTGTCCCATACCTCATCACCCAACAAACCTTTAGACCTCAGGGCGTCATGGACGTAATCCAACCACCTACGCTTTGGTCTCCCTCTCCTTCTCCTACCCTGTATATCCATTTCCATTACCCTCCTCCCAACATACTGTTCATCCCTCCTAACGACATGACCATACCATCTTAGTCTACTTTCTTGTATCTTATCTGATATTTCTCTAACTTTTGAGGTACCTCTAATTACCTCGTTTCTGATCTTATCGCTTCTTGTCACCCCACACATCCATCTCAGCCACATCCACTTTTTTCTCTTGTGTCTTCTTTATTGCCCATGTCTCTGCTCCATACATCACCGCAGGTCTCACAACCGTCTTATGCACTTTACCCCTCAACTGAATCCCTATTCTCCTGTCGCACAGCACCCCAGACACTTTCTTCCAGTTCTTCCATCCCGCTTGTAATCTGTGGCTTATTTCTGACTATAGGTCACCCGCCTCAGCTACTGTTGATCCCATATACTTGAACTTTTCAACTCTTTTCAACATCTTCACCTGCAAATTGACCTCCCCATCCTCATCATCTCTCAACCTCAAGTACTCTGTCTTCTTCCTGCTGATTTTCAGTCCTCTATCCTCCATCACTCTTCTCCACTCCTCAAGCTTCTCCTCCACTACCTTTCGTCTATTGCTACACAGTACAATGTCATCTGCAAAGAGCATACACCATGGGCACTGATCTCTAATACCCTGGGTTACTACATCCAAGACCAGATCATATAGATATGGACTCAAAGCAGACCAACATTTACTAAGAGACTTTTCGTCAAGCCCACACTGCTCTTAACAGTTACCTCTCTGAAAATCAGCGTTTTTTTTTCTGTCCCATACCTCATCACCCAACAAACCTTTAGACCTCAGGTCGTCATGGACGTAATCCAACCACCTACGCTTTGGTCTCCCTCTCCTTCTCCTACCCTGTATATCCAATTCCATCACCCTCCTCCCAACATACTGTTCATCCCTCCTAACGACATGACCATACCATCTTAGTCTACTTTCTTGTATCTTATCTGATATTTCTCTAACTTTTGAGGTACCTCTAATTACCTCGTTTCTGATCTTATCGCTTCTTGTCACCCCACACATCCAGTTTTTTCTCTTGTCTTCTTTATTGCCCATGTCTCTGCTCCATACATCACCGCAGGTCTCACAACTGTCTTATGCACTTTACCCCTCAACTGAATCCCTATTCTCCTGTCACACAGCACCCCAGACACTTTCTTCCAGTTCTTCCATCCCGTTGTATTCTGTGGCTTTTTTCTGACTCTAGGTCACCATCCTCTGCTACTGTTGATCCCATATGCTTGAACTTTTCAAATCTTTTCAACATCTTCACCTGCAAATTGACCTCCCCATCCTCATCATCTCTCAACCTCAAGTGCTCTGTTTTCTTCCTGCTGATTTTCAGTCCTCTATCCTCCATCACTCTTCTCCACTCCTCAAGCTTCTCCTCCACTACCTTTCGTCTGTTGCTACACAGTACAATGTCATCTGCAAAGAGCATACACCATGGGGACTGATCTCTAATACCCTGGGTTACTACATCCAAGACCAGATCAAATAGATATGGGCTCAAAGCAGACCAACATTTACTAAGAGACTTTTCGTCAAGCCCACACTGCTCTTAACATTTACCACTCTGAAAATCAGCGTGTTTTTAAACGTAATAACGTATTGAAGGCTAGCCTCCCAGTAATGTGGAGGTCAAATCCAATGGTTTGGGTCACGCGGATTTTATTCCTAGAGTGGTTGATTGAAGTGTTTGTGCCAGCAGTGAAGAAATATCTTGAGGAAAAGAATTTGCCTCTTAAGAGTCTCCTCATAATGGATAATGCTCCTGCCCATCCTCCAGGTGTGAAAGATGATCTCGCTATATATTATGACTTCATTAAAGTAAAATTTCTGCCTCCCATCACCACACCTATCCTCCAGCCCATGGAGGAAACTTTGGCCAGGTTGTGTTACAGATAGAGATTTCAAGGGCTTAAAGCAGGAGTTAGCTATCAAAATTGTGAATGAAATTGTGGCCACGGGCATAAGTTTGGGCTTGGAGGTCAATGAGGAGGATGTTGAGGAGCTAGCGGAGGACCACAAAGAAGAACTTACCACGGATGAATTATTTGAGTTGCATCGTGAACAGGTGAAGATTCTCCAAGAGGAGCAGTCACTGGAGGAAAGGGTAAGGAGCTAGCGAAGGACCACAAAGAAGAACTTACCACGGATGAATTATTTGAGTTGCAACGAGAACAGGTGAAGATTCTCCAAGAGGAGCAGTCACTGGTGGAAGGGGTAAAGGTGTCCAGTGAAGAATTGAAAGAAATTATTAATAAGTGGAATGATGTGCAGGCTTGAGAATCATCACCCAGATAAAACTGTGGGCAATAGAGTAGTAAATATGGTAAATGACAATGTGAAATTTTTAGAAAAGTTACCAAAGAAGAAAAAGACTAATTTCTCTGGATCGTTTCCTTGTCCCAGTAGGCAGGGAAGCAGCTTCCAACTCAGAAGAGAGAGAAAACACCAGAAATACAGCCTGTATCAGAAGAGTTCCCTAACGTTTTTATGGAAGGGGACTCTCCTTCCAAAAAATAAATCCCCCTCCTCCTCCACCACCATCAATGTATGCCAGCAACAATCATCCACAAAGGTAAATACAGTACTGTATTTCTAATACTAATTTTATTTTCCTTAATCATTTATGTTATTTTCCTTTAACAGAGTAGTATATTGCTAATAACCTGTATTATATTTATTGATTTTCATGAGTTAAATATTTTAAAATGAATATTTGTGGTGACTTGGAATGGATTAATTGGATTTACATGCTTTTCAATGGGAAAATCAAATCCAACCCACGAACATTCCAACCTAAGTACACTTTTTTGGAACAGAATAAGTTCGTGAGTTGGGGTCACCACTGCCGAACAAATGTACAGCTGGGCCGAAACTCCACAAAACATCACAATAGTCTAACTGAACCCTTAACTGCAAAATGTATTTTCAAAGAGATGCAAAACAAGAATCCCTCAAAAAATTCATGAGGATTATAAAAGCAATATCACTGACTTCCATAGGTATGATACAGCTGCAAGAAATGAGCCTATGAACTGGAATAAACTGAAAACTAGATTACGTGCCAGTTCAGATTGACGTAATATCACACAGGACAGAGTACCAAAGGCTCTAAATCCTTAGCTATAAAGATCCCCCCAATTCAGTAGGGATGTTTAGGAATGGCTCCTAATGTAGCACTGAATGTAATTTGGTTCAGCCCACAATTAGAAATATAAATATGCCCAAGACCAACTTTTTTTTTATGAGTGATACCAGGACAGGCAACAGAACTGTCCTCATCAATAAAGGCCCGATCACGAAGAAAACATTTAAGCAAATGAAAAGTAAAAGGTTAAGGACAAGGCAGAAATGAGGTACTGATATACAATAGGAAAAGGATAGGATGTAAGAATAGTCAAAGTACTTAAGACCTAGAGATATGGGAGGATTAGGCCCTGAGATGAAGACAGATCTGTTTTTTGAAGGAAGATAGGTTATAAAAATTAGAAAAGACAGAAGGAGGAAGAGAGTTCCAGAGTCTGGAGGTAGATGGGAAGAAGCAGTTGCTGCACTGACCAACCTGCAAGCTACAAATCTCCACAGAGTAACTGTGAGACGAGGCCGCTTGGAGAGTATTACACGGACTCGGTAGTGAAGGAGGATGCAACTCGCCAACTCATCAGAGCAGTGATGGAAGAAGTAGCGATAGAAAAGAGAAAGGGATAACACCTTATGGCGAAGAGAAAGAGACTCTAGATTAGAAGTAAGAGAGGGGACATTAATGAGTCTGACTGCCTTGGATTCAACCCTATCGAGGCGATAAGGATATAAAGAAGCACCCCAGATGTGCGAGCAGTATTCCAAGCAGGGAAGATAATACCTTCATAGATATTAAGTGACTATTAAGAGGAAAAGTAACAACGAAAACAAAACAGAACCCCAAATTTCTTGGATGCAGATTTAGAAATTTGGATAATGTGATTCCTCCAAGACAAGTAGAGGTTATCTGGATTCCTAATATGTTCCTCCAAGACAAGTAGAGGTTATCTGGATTCCTAATATGTATAGACTTAAAAGGGCAAATTTCGTTAGCTTCGAAGACAATACGCTGATCAGCAGAAGAAGATAGAGAGATATGTCTTGGAGGCATTAAATTTAACTACATATGGGTGCCCCACTCAGATACCTTCTGCAAAGCGGAGTTGAGAGTGGAAGAAAAAGTGATACGAGACTGATTATGAGTAGTAGATGAAGGTTGTGAAGAAAAGGCAGAGGAGATATCAAGGGTAGAATAATCGGCAAAAGTGTAAAGAAGAGAGGAGGATGGGGACAAGAAGATCGTTGAAGAGAAGGAACAGAGCCCTGTGGAACAAAACTGGTAACAGGGGACAGGCTAGATGTTGAACTGTCAACAACCACAGATATAAAATGGCAAGAAAACTGGAAATCAGAGAACAGGGAGAAGGGGTAAAGCCATAGGCAGGTAGTCTGGCCAACAGAGCTTTGTGCCAGACTCTGTCAAAAGTCTTAGAGATAACAAGAGTGACGACAAAGGATTCCCCATGGTTCCTCAGATAAGATGACTATACATGAGTAAGACAGGACAGGAGGTCACCAGTGGATCTTACCTTGCAAAAGCCGTACTGGTGATCAGAAATAAGAGAGTTAGATTCAAGACATTTCAAGAAGTGAGAATTGAGCAAAAGTTCGAAAACTTTAGCGATAGATGATGTTAGGGCAATAAGTCAGTAGTCTGAAGGAATAGAGCAGTCAACCTTCTTAGGAGCACACTAACATGAAGGAAACATAACACAGCATATCAAATATGGATAGAAATGGACTTAAACAACAAATACTGTTTCTTTGAAACTCCATAACCGAACAGTACAAGCAGAAATTTCTGGCTCATCAGTGTTGAAGAGTGAGAAAAAATATATATCCAAATATCCTATACTATATATGGAAAAGAGTAGCTACTGGAAAGAAAGACATATTTGTTCCCATAATCAATGAATTAACATTATACCTGTAAAATCAAATGCCAACCCACTACTATCCAAAAATAGAGACAAAATTGCAAATTAATTTTCTAAACTTAATATCAAGTCAAGGAAATCAAAACTTCCACACACAAGTTTCTCCGATCTAAGTATTAACTGGTGAAATTCAGGCTCAAAAAATAAATATGAATTATACAGTAATAGTTTCTCTCTCCACTGGAGTAAAATCATCTGTCGAGCCATAGAACAAATTGTGGTATGACCTCCTTAAATTAGAAAGACATAAATCGAAGATGATATAAATAGTGCAGATAGACTCAAATGTATATGGAAGATATAATCAGGAAGGGCTGTGCATGGATAAATATACTCTAAATGAACAATGTCTTTTCATAAATATCACAGTAGACATTACAGAGCAAAAGTTCTTCCATAAAACCTAAAAGTTCTTTGAATTAGTAATAAACAAAAATACGTAATATCATTTGTAAAAAGTTACCCAAAGCCAAACAGATATAACTGTGAATTCTGTCATTCCCTAGTCTCTGCAGATTGAAACACCAAATACCAGTATAGCTTAGTTATGGTAAGCCACTCATATTTATATAGAGCTATGCTAAAGAGCAGATATATAAATGTCTATCATTTATCTTTATAAAAAACAAAGAGTTATTACTAACCTTATGAAAACAGTTTTTATACAGCAAATAAAAAAACACTTCTCTGAGAGTAATTCTACAAAATTCTACGTGAACAAAATTATAAAGTAAGGCATAATCAAATATATATAAATGGAAAAGAAAGAAAACTGCAAAATAAGAAAATAAAAAACCATATAAATTAAAAGATAAAAACATACATGAAGTGGAGCTGGTGGAGCACTTGCAGACAAGGTTAAGCTCTCTCTGTGCACAAAACTCCCCTGAAATAATAATGCTAAAAAATGAATATTACACAAATTGAAAATTTTATAAAAAAAAAAATTAAAATATAAATTATAATTGCCTCTACACAAATAATACCACTCCAAACTATACTTTCTTGACAACAATCACAATATGAAACAACAAAAATACTGTTTTATAGACTGCAAAGAACTGTGTGTGTATGTACTGGGACTGTTGTATAAATATTTCAGGCCATGTAAGACTTCTTATTGAAGAAAAAAGAAGGTTAGCTTCACAAATGTTTAAATTTGAATGGTGTAAGTATAGCTGCAACCCACACCAAGATTTTGCTTTACTTAGGAGACCTACAAAAGTTGCGCATATATTTATAGTGTATAGCCATTTTTCCATCTTTGCTTCATTTCTAAAGAAAAATTATCATAAGTTTTGCATTCAACAGCACATTTATAGTCTTGAGTATTCTTTATACTTTCTTTATATATGTAAATAGCCATTTTTTTTTCAGAAGTGTCATACTATTTGATCGCAAATCAACAAAACTATAAAACAAAAACAAAATCACTGGTAATTATTGAGAAATGGTATTGCTACTGTTACTTGAAGAGCACAATGCTACTTTATTTCTGATTACCAATGGAAGCTTTATCGTCATCCGATTATAATGCTTTAATGATGCTGAATACCATAACAATACATGCAGATTACATATGAAAGGTTTATTGTCCAGAAAAATGACAATTTTATACTCCACATTAAAAGTATTCGCTGTAAATGCTTTAGTACATGGCCAAAAGAATTTGTTTTTTCATGACTCTCATTTAATACGTACAACATAAAAATTTCAACTTCACTTAGTTGCATAAAATACTCAATATTTTTGGCCAATATTTCAAAATGGTCCTCAAGCTAAAAGGTAAGTGAGGCATATATGAACACATGCAAACCAAGACTAAGCATAGATCTATATATCAGGAAGACACTAGTCAAAGGCACTGGTGATACTTTACATTTAAACACATATAGTGATCTCAACAATATACATCCCATAACAAAGGGTTGCAAGATCTGAGAGGACTGGTGGAGAGATAACACTGCTCATAAGTGAAAGATTGCAGGTTGAAGAGATAAACTTTGCTATAGAAAGCGAGTCCATGGAGTTTCTTGTTGCTTGCATAAATACTGGGTCAAAGAGCATTATAATAACTGTTGTATATAACCCACCAAGGAACCAACATAGGCTAGCAGTTTATGGGAAAGTCATATAGATACTATTGAAGTCATTACCTCAGTTGTTAACATTGCACGGGAGAGAAAATGTAGGATTTTGATTATGGGAGATTTTAATCACAGAGAGATGGATTGGATAAATCTTGACCCACACAGTGGGGAGGACTCATTTGGGGCAAGATTCCTAGATTGAGTACAAGAGAATTTCTTACACCAAAATGTACTGGAACCAACAAGGGACAGGGGTGGGGATGAGCCATTTGCTGCTTGATCTAGTACTCACATATAATGTGTTGGATATTGAAAAAATTGAGTATGAACCACCGACTGGAAAGTGACCACTGTGTGTTGTTGACTGAGTATATCATCGAAGATGTTCTGCCTGAAAGTGGAGGCACTGAGCATACGAGGAGGAATTATCCAAAAGGAAATTATACCAAAATTAATGAGATTTTTGCAGTTATTGACTGTAGGACCTTATTTAATGACAAATCTGTACAAGAAATGTACGGCATCTTTTGTGAGGAATATGGGAAGATAGTAGATTGTTGCATACCTTCCACCAAAGTAGGAGTTATTCATCTATCTACCTTGGCTGTCTCCCCCAATAGGGGGGTAGCAAACACCAAAAAAGAAACAATAAGGGGATTACTTTGCTCTATGGGCAATGACGAGGGAGCTAGCGACCATTCAGATGGTACTGCTGGAGTGCCAAAGCCCATCATCCCGGCTCTTCCACAACCTGCGTTGCTTCATAAATGCCAACTCCCCTACTGCCCCTACCACAGGGCTACCTCTGTAAGATGCAGCCCCGTGGAAACAGCAGATGCCCATCAGAGCTGCGTCACAATCACTACTCACTCAACCCTATTCCTAGCACGCTCACTTGGTTCCCTCACATCCATCCTCCTATCATTCAGGGCTAGGAGGGTGGATGTGAGGGAAGCAAGTGAGCGTGCTAGGAATAGGAATGCCAGTGAGAAATGGATCACTAATGAGTGTAAGAGAGCTAAGGAGTGGAGAGACAAATGCTGGAAAAAGTAATGAGGATAAAAAACATATATGCCTGGCAGACTTATAAAAGAGCAAGAAATGATTACCTAAGTAAAAGAAGAGAGGCAGAAAGAGATTAAGAATGGGAAATCACCAGGAAGGCTAAAGAAAATCCCAAGCTTTTCCACAGCTTTATCAGAGGAAAACTGAAGGTAAAAGAACAGGTTCTAAAGCTAAAGAGAGCGGATGGAAGCATCACTGAGACGGATGAAGAGATCTGCGAAGAATTGAACAAGAAGTTTCAGTCAGTATTTACAGTAGAAAATTCCCCACTCCCTCAGATTGCAAAGATAGGAGCTCGTCGGTATTAGAGACCAACATCTTTTCAGCCAGAGGTATGCAAAGCGCTGATGGAGTTAGATGCCCATAAAGCTACACGTCCTGATGATATATCCCTTTATGTACTTAAGAAATGCACAAAATCAATATCAGTGGCACTACGTATCATATTGAAAATTCCCTGGAATCAGGGGAATTCCAAAATGCTGGAAACAAGAGAATATGGTACCTATCTTCAAAAAGGGAAGGAGAGATACAGCTCTAAACTATAGACCTGTTTCCTTGACCAGCATAGTTTGCAAAGTTAAGGAGGAATTACTAACAAAACACGTCTCTCTTCACTTGAAATCTTTCAATTTTTTTGTTAGTGAAACAACATGGCTTCCGAGAAGGTAGATCAACAGTAACAAACTTATTATAATTTTATGATGAGGTAAGCCAAATCTTAAAGGAAAGAGATGGGTGGGGAGACTGCATATTTCTAGACTTCCAGAAAGCATCTGACATGATCCCATGCGGGAGACTTATTAAAAAGCTGTAAGTAATAGCGAGAATAAGTGGAAACGTCTTGGATTGGATAAAGATTTACTTAGAAGGATGGGAACAGAGGGTTAGAGTAAGAAACTCAGTGTCTGAATGGATAAGAGTTAGTAGTGGAGTTCCACAGGGTTCAGCTTTAGGGCCACTTTTGTCCCTTGCATATGTAAATGACCTACCAGAGTGTAAATTCATTCATGCATATGTTTGAAGATGATGCAAAGATTGTAAAGAAAGAGACGAGAAAAATGGTAAAAAACTTCACGAAGACCTAATTAGCCTGCATGAATGGTCAGAAAAGTGACTAATAAAATTCAGTACTTCTAAATGTAAGGTAATGAGCATGGGTACAAGTGCAAGAAGGAACAAGCTTGAATACTCATTAACAGAAGCAGAACTTCAAGAGACAGGGAATGAGAGAGACCTAGGAGTAAACATACTGGTAGATTTGTCTACACAAGTGCATATAAATGGCATTGTAAGGGCAGCATATGCTTTCCTAGCAAATGTAATGGTATCAATCAGGCACATGGACAAGGAAATGTTCAGAAATATTTATGTAACCTATTTGAGGCCAAAGCTTGAATATGCAGCCCTCTTTTGGAATCCAAACTTGAAAAAGCATGTAGTTAGGCTGGAAAGAGTTCGAAGACATGACACGAAATTCGCAATCTCAGCTATGAGGAGAGGCTGAGGGTATTAAGCTTACCATCACTTGAAGCTAGAAGAATGATGGGGGGACATGGTGACAGTTTGTAAATTCCTTCATTGTCATGACAGAGTGGATCGCGAGCAATATTTTGACATGGCTGGCCCTAGAACTAGAGGTCATAGTTTGAAGCTTCGTTAGAAAACTTCTTTGCAGGATGTAAGGAAGTACTTTTTTATGTAAGAGTAGTTGATAATTGGAATTCGCTAAATGAGGAGGTAGTTAATGCCACCTCAATCCATAGTATTAAGGACAAGTATGATAAGTATCACTAAGTACAAGTGCAACCGACCAAGAAAAGCGAAGTTACGAGCTTGGGACTCTTTCCTGTAAAGACAATCAGGTAACTACACACACACACACACACACCTAAGTAAAAGGAGAGAGGCAGAGAGAGACTATGAGAGGGACATCACCAGGAAGGCTAAAGAAAATCCCAAGCTTTTCCACAGCTTTATCAGAGGAAAACTGAAGGTAAAAGAACAGGTTTTAAGGCTAAAGAGGGCGGATGGAAGCATCACTGAGACGGATGAAGAGATCTGCAAAGAATTGAACAAGGAGTTTCAGTCAGTATTTACAGTAGAAAATACCCCACCCCCTCGAATTGCAGTGATAGAAGCTCAAGGGCCGGTATCAGAGAACATCAACCTTACAGCCACAGAGGTATGCAAAGCGCTGATGGATTTAGATGTTCATAAAGCTACAGGTCCTGATGACATATCCCCTCATGTGCTTAAAAAATGCGCAAACTCAATATCAGTGGCACTAAGTATCATATTTAAGGAGTCACTGGAGTCGGGGGAGATTCCAAGATGCTGGAAACAAGCAAATGTGATACCTATCTTCAAAAAGGGAAGGAGGGATACGGCTCTGAACTATAGACCAGTTTCCTTGACCAGCATAGTTTGCAAAGTTATGGAGAAACTACTAAGGAAACATATCTCTCTTCACTTGGAATCCTTCAACTTTTTGTCAGTGAGGCAACATGGCTTCAGAGAAGGTAGATCAACAGTAACAAACTTATTAGAATTTATTGATGAGGTAAGCCAAATCTTACAGGAAAGAGAGGGCTGGGCAGACTGCATATTCCTAGACTTCCAGAAAGCGTTTGACACTGTTCCACATGAGAGACTTATTAGGAAGCTGCAATCAATGGCTAGAATAGGTGGAAATGTTTTGGAATGGATAAAAACTTACTTAGAAGGAAGGGAACAGAGGGTTAGAGTAAGACACTCAGTGTCTGAATGGAGAAGAGTTAGTAGTGGAGATCCACAGGGTTCAGTTTTAGGGCCACTTTTGTTCCTTGTATATGTAAATGACCTACCAGAGTCTGTAAATTTATTCATGAATATGTTTGCAGATGATGCAAAGATTGTGAAGAAAGTAAAAAACGAGAACAATGGTAGAGAACTTCAGGAGGATCTAAATAATCTGCATGAGTAGTCAGAAAAGTGGCTAATGAAATTCAATACTTCAAAATGTAAGGTAATGAGAATGGGTACAAGTGCAAGAAGGCCCAAGCTTGACTACTCGGTGGCTGGAGTACAACTTCAAGAGACAGAAAATGAGAGAGATCTAGGAGTAAACATACTGGCAGATTTGTCTCCAGAAATACATATAAATGGCATAGTAAGGGCAGCATATGCATTCTTATCAAATGTAAGGGTAGCCTTCAGGCACATGGACAAGGAAATGTTCAGAAATATTTATGTAACCTATGTGAGGCCAAAACTGGAATATGCAGACCCCTTTTGGAATCCGCACTTGAAAAAGCACATAGCTAAGCTTGAAAAAGTTCAAAGACATGCCACGAAACTGGTGCCAGAAATACGCAATCTCAGTTATGATGAGAGGCTGAGGGAATTAGACTTACCATCACTCGAAGCTAGAAGAGTGAGGGGGGATATGGTGACAGTCTTTAAATTCCTTCATGGTTATGATAGAGTGGATAGGGATGGATATTTTGATATGGCTGCTCTAGAACTAGAGGTCATAGTTTGAAGCTTCGTAAGAAAATTTCTTTGCAGGATGTAAGGAAATACTTTTTCAGTGTAAGAGTAGTTGATAATGGAATTGGCTAAGCGAGGGGGTAGTTAATGCTATCTCAATCCATAGTTTTAAGGACAGGTATGATAAGTATGACTAAGTATAAAATGGAACCGATGAGGAGACGGGAAGATACGAGCTTTGGGCTCTTTCCCGTAAACACAATTAGGTAATCACACACACAGAGTGCAACAATGAAAAAAGAATATGTGACATTATGTCGTATGGCATATCATAGATGCCTATAGCCTCATACGGCACTTCATAGATGCCTACAGCCACCAGATGGCAGAGAGCGCACTCAATACCCGCCGCCACCAGGACTGGCAACAGAGCCCGAGTTAGTCAGGACTCATTACTTGCCGGGGGCAGAAGTCACGTCTATAATTAGCAATCTCTCCCTGAGGGGGCGGGAATAGTGAGTGACAAGAACTACCAGGAATGGGAGCTTTGAGGAGTTAAATAAGTGTATACTCTAATAAATAACTTTAAAGAAGAAGATGCTTATCTGTTATCACCGACCTCGCTACCAAGTCTAAAATAATATATAATGAATTCAGGTGAGAAAAATGATTGTAGAGGGAGAAGTATTCTACGATACTGGTGATCGGCTCGGGATCAATCCATGCCTAGATTTTCACAGAAGAAACAGATAAATGCATCTATTAAAGAAATGAACTTCTAGATGCTTACAAGCAGCAAGACAGCGACGTCGAAGGAGAAAGCCTCAGCTCCGACAGTATCCAGTTACAAGAACCAGTCACTCCTCTCCCCCATCACCGTATTGGCAAGGCCCTCGGATCCAATGAAGATGATGGCAATTCGTCGATTTTATGAGAGAGATGGACGATGTTGGCGGGAAAATCAACGAGTCAAGAAGAAAGAAGAACCCCCTCCTCCATTGCCTGTTGCCGCGACGTTCTTCAAGCAGTTTCCCAAAATAGCTAAGTACTTGTGATCTGTATCCAGTGAGTAATGGGACCATTATAAAAAGAAATTGTGGTTGGCGGACTCCACCATTTTACTTGTAGTAATGCTTTGACTCAGCCAGAGCGCATCTAAAAGGGAGTATGGCTTTAGTAAGTTAATAAAATAGAATTTCTGTACCCATTACTAACATGGATAATTTGTACTAATAGCTATAAGCAGTAATAAACTCCATTTTTTTATAATTTTGAATAATATAACGAGTAATTGCGTTTGAAGGGTGTTCAATTTATTTTTATTACTGCCTAAGTTAATTATTAAACAGGCAAAAGTATTGATTTTAATTGAAAAGATTAAATGTACATGTAAAATCAGTTTTATATCAATTTCTTAAAGCAAAAGTGACAGTGTTTATGAAGAGTTGTAGTGAGAAATATCCTTACATCTGCTTTCAAGGTTCTGTCTTGTTTTCGCGGGAGAAAAATTTTAGCGGGAATGACCGATCGTTCTTCTAACGTCGTTATTATAAAATAATAATAATCATACTGATCTTTGATATCAAATTACGTGTATAACATATCCTTTTGAAGAATAAGAAAATTTTGTGATATTATTTAGATGTGAGTTTTATTTTCGTGTTATGCAAAGGGAAAAGTAGAGTCGAGTAACTGTGCTGGGGTAGAGGGGGGTTTAAGTGTAACCCTAACGTAGTGTAGAGGGGGAGAACGAACGGGGACTTAGAGCCACTGAGAGAGATGCCTCGAGGAGATCGCCAACCAACGCACTCCCTCAGAGTGCTGAGGGGGGGAACTGTGAGATAGGAATGGGAGAATGAAGGGGGGAAGTCGCCAAGAGAGAATGGGTGAGCGAATGCGTGAATTTATGTCAATGGAAGTGACGCGAATGGGGGGTGTATAACACATGGCAGCGACCAACCTGAGTATGAGGAAGAGAGGGTGTTTGGGGGGTGAGATCGCGAGTCACCGTGTCTTAATCCGAGCCACATGATCGTTGTTTTAATGGGAGGTGATGTAGTTGTTGAGATGTCTATTCAGATATTTATGAGTTAACGTCAATTTCCACCTGCCCAGGTATGGCCGTGATGCAAATTTTATTGTATTTTTTTGTCCCCTACTCCTCCAATGAGATTATTATTCGAGTTTCCAGAATTCCAAGATAGATATTAAGTGATAAAGGGCGTGAATCTATGAATGATTATCTATTTTTTTTTCCAGCTACAGTATATACATTATTTGTCCAAAAGAATATGTTAAATAGATAAAATAAAACTAAAGTTTTAGCTATGATAATGTTTGTCACAATTATTTCAGCTTGGTCATGAAGAGAGTGTAAACTCACAAGAAATGACAACAAGAATGTCACACAGTAATTTTTTGTATTTGAGAGAGTCGAAGTTGATCCAGAAACCGAAGAGACAGAGGAGGAACAGCGCCTACACACAAAAACTCCCCGCAAAAGCTAGCCATTTGAAGTCTAGAAGACAGATACTGAGCTGTATTTTTGGGTAGAAAAAGAAGAGAGAGTAAAAAAGAAGTAGTTAAGTGCATACCCGATCGTAAGTATGAAAAGGAGAAAAAAATATATAACTCCCCCCTCTCTCCTGAGGTAATTCTGTTGAACAGTCACTCGAAAAACTAAATTTGAGTTAGCAGAAGTATATATATATATATATATATATATATATATATATATATATATATATATATATATATATATATATATATATATATATATATATATATATATTACTTTTCATGTACAACTCCTTAAGAGACTATGAAACTTAAGCAAAATTCATTCTTTAATGTTGCAAATGAAATATTATTTCTAATTTTATTACTGCATATATATATATATATATATATATATATATATATATATATATATATATATATATATATATATATATATATATATATATATATATATATATATATATATATATTATTTTTTTTTTTTTTTTTTTTTTTTATGATGAAAAATCTTTAATATCTTTATCCCTTTCATATATTATAATTAACAAATATTTTGAAAGACTTATTTAGAGGTACTTATTGTTAATTACTATCACGGTCATGAAATTATAATGACAATTGAGCTAAGTAAGATAATCGTAATTATGTTGATAGTAGTAGAGATATTATCACATATGATTGTAGTATAATGCTTTAATTTCATCACACGTGTGTTGACTTATAGCGAGTGTGTGCTTCAACTCAACTCTCTGATTTATAGAAAGATAAAAGATTGCCGTAATAGACAAGGATGTGTATGCTCATTTCAGTAAAGTCCTTTGCAATGTTAAACAGAAAAGAATGCATTTATGCTTCGATGTTTCTTCAGTTGTACACTTAAGTTATTTTGTTTTTATTCTTTTTTTAGACCTTAGAAAATGGTTGCAGTTGCACTCTGTCCCTTTGTATAGTTGGGCAGAAGTCAAGTCATATAAAAGGGCCCTATAAGCGAAATTAAATTTTTTTTTTTGAACAGTAAATTCTCTCTCTCGTCTTTTACCCTTTCCATACTGAGCCCTGTTATTTCTCTATGTTGACAGAGTATTATAATCATTGATTCTTTTTAGATTCCTTTGCAAATTTGCTAGATGATAAATGTGCCCAAGATTTATTACAGTTTATAAGTTTTTGCATGCTGATATTGCATAAATACTGATAACACATAAGTTGAACTGATTATTATATGAGTTTTTCTTCCACATATTTCAACTGTTTTAGAAAATAGATAAAGCTTCCACTGACAAACTGGGCAACCAGAAAGTTGATGACTATGCTCCTATATATATATATATATATATATATATATATATATATATATATATATATATATATATATATATATATATATATATATATATATATATATATATATATATATATATATATATATATATATATATATATGACTGCAGGAATTCAAATAGTAAAAGAGACTGTGTTAAAATGAGCATTATTATGAAATATAAGTATAGAACTCTGTTCTTACTTCAACATGCCAGTCTCAATTGTATATACACTGCTATTCCTGATTTAGTACTTTTATTTCATTTATATTATTATTATTATGATCACGATTATTAGCATTGTTATTATTATGTTGGCTGTTATTGTTGCTATCACTCCATGGCCTTTTGCATAATTATTATTTTAGTAAATGCTATCAGCAGTAACCAAATGATTTGTATTTTTTATCTTGAATTCATGCTTTTATGTTACTGTAGTAACTGTTAATAAGTATTTCTTTAGTGGCTGTTCTCATCATTTCATAAATTTTCTTTTTGATATCTATAGTATACTAATGTTATGTATCAGTTACTCAGCTAAGTCCTAAGTATCTTGGAATAATAATCTAATGGTGTAGACACATACTTTCCATTACCACCCTATATCCAGGCAGCCCCGACCTGCAATTTTAAAATTTATTTTCACAAACCAGTCCCTTTTACCCAGTGGAGAGATTGAAAGCACCTGCAGATGCAGGGAGGCAAAGTATACCCTCTGAATGCAGACAAAAGGCCTTTGTTTGTATGCAGGGGTCATATGTATCCTTTCTGCATTTGTACTAGCAACATTAGGCCTAATTTCCGGCCCTAGAATCTACTCCAGGCTATGTTCGTATTTTTCAGCTATTGGAGGGAGATGCGCCTCGTTGAGGAGGTGCGTGAGAGGTGGTCATAGGACCACCTCAAGAGTCGCATGAAAGAGGGCAGGAGGGGTTCCCAGCAAATGCACTGACGCTCTCCCTTTGTCCGGCCCGTCTCCAGATCAAAAGAGGATTCGGGTACGTTGTTACAACCCGGACGTACCTCAAAGTTGTCAGGCGAATGTCCCGGAAAATTAGCTTTGGTAATCCCAAGACCTAGCAATGATGAGTAACTGAGGGGCTGGGGAAATGAAAATCCCCAAAAAATTAAAAATACAGAAGGGGCAAAGAAAAAATCCCCATACATATAATAACTTTAGTGACAATGAAAAAATAAGGGAATAGAAAATCCCTATCATAGAAAATAATGAAGAAAGTTAAGTAATAATAAAAAAAAAGTATCTTCACCACGTATTCGAACTGAAAAAGATAAAGAAAGAAAATGGTCCCACCGTCTTTGACAACGATTGGTGGAAGAACAAATATTGTAATCTTTTTTTTTTTAATTCTAAATGTAGCATTAAGACATAGAAACCTCAAAGACTCCCTTAGATTTAAGTTTATTAGAATTAATGTCATTGATCAATTGTGCATGTTGAATTCTATTTTTTTTCCTCACCATAATGTGTGTTAAATGTTACAATTTGCAAAAATCACAATAAATTGTATTTTACATCAAGGAACGTAATTGTGATGTTAAGTTTTTCTGTTTAAATATTATCATTGCTTTAGGTCATGATTTAATATTTGCAGCTCATAACCAACTGCATTTTATATTATGTACATAACGTAATTATGTTCATTGAGTTCCCCTATCAGTGTGTCCATGAATAGTAATTACATATTGTAATTGAGAATATTTTTAACTCTTTTCACACCGTGACAAATGTTTTGTTTTAGTAAGTAACTGCATACATCATGTTCAAATGTATTGTGTACTGTTTGAGTAATGTAATAGCTTAATTAGCTTTGTTCTTAAATAATTTTGTCAATGCTTACTAGCTATATGTTGCAAATGTGAATACTTACTTTTGCTTTTTTGACTTTAATTACAATGCTTATTATAAGGTACATAGTTTTCTTTTGTCAGTTTTTGGATAGTAATTTTCATATTCCTGTAATCTGATGATATGAGATTGTAATGGTTTCATAAGTTAGTTCATTAGATAGTTCTGCCCTGTTTTTTTGTAAAATAATGATAGTTAAAAAATTATAAGGCTCTCATGAAAGTAGATATGCTGTCAGAAATATTGGATATATTTCAGAGTGGTGGTGGGGGGTGTCATATGGCATATCATAGATGCCTATAGCCTCATACAGCATATTATAGATGCCTATAGCCGCCAGATGGCAGAGAGCACACTCGATACCCGCCGCCACCAGGACTGGCAACAGAGCCCGAGTTAGTCAGGAGTCAGTACTTGCCGGGGGCAGAAGTCACGTCTATATTTAGCAATCTCCCCCTGAGGGGGCGGGAATAGTGAGTGACAAGAACTACCAGGAATGGGAGCTTTGAGGAGTAAAATAAGTGTATACTCTAAATAACTTTAAAGAAAATGCTTATCTGTTATCATCGACCTCGCTACCAAGTCTAAAATAATATACAATATTATGAATTCAGGTGAGAAAAATTATTGTAGAGGGAGAAGTACTCTACAATAATTAAGTACATTTCATTGTCATGTGAGGTGAGGTAGGAGATACCATGAATGATAAGACACATTTTTAAAGTTAGAAAAAAAAGAAACACATACACAGCCTACTTACATTCGAATCTGTGGTTTGTTCTAACTGCTGCCTATCCCGACCTATGACGTCTGTGGCTCGGTCTCGAATGGTCGTCCAAAATCTCAATAATGCATCATCATGTTCTTGTGGATCCTGTGAATGATTGCAAGTATTTCAGTCATTAAACAATAATAATACCCAACATCTCTTTTACTAGACTCTTTGTGCATGGGCCTGATGAGAAAAATTTCCTTGCCTGTCCAAGTGTCACACTCATAAAAAAATGCAATTGTATGTACAAAAAAATCATATGAATGTAATCATTCTCTATTCTTTAAGTCAATGCCCAGTCTTCCAAAGAATATCAGATGTACAAAAGGGGACAGTATCACAATACTCTGCATAAATCGCGAACTTATGTGCATTAAAATTCAAGGTAAAATATGTAGGCTACTTTTCAAACGTTCACTATGAAGATGGTGGTAGGGAACATTGAAAAACTTCCAAATGTTGAGTGCCAATACTCTCAATCTAGTTAAAATCTGATTGGGCAATATATAGATGCTCACGACACACCCAACTCATCACTATCAAACACGTTGGAAACCTCTGTGCTTACATAATCAAGCAGCAAAGGATGCATTGTAAAAGAAAAACATAATCCTCACATCCCAAAACCACGGCCATAACTCTGAAACAAGTCAGAGAGTTATCAATAGGTTCATGCATGTACTATACTAGCATACTAAATATGGTCACAACACTAGCAATACTGGCAAGGCAATATATCAACAGTCACTAGTTGCAATGCAAAGGTACCCTGTTTCTATGTAAATGAAAAGTACATTACAGTATGCGAAACACTGCAAAATCTGGTTTTCATACAAAATGTTAGTTTTAACAGAATCTTATATAAAAGAATCCACCACACTGATCCACACAAAAAATAGCTGGGAGTGATGAAATGCTAATTATGCAAAGGGTGGAAACAGTTCAGCAAAATTAATACTGAGGAAAGATATCATGTACTGAAGGACCTATAACAAAACTATTAACATATATATACCTGATACAAAGCAATGGCCAATACAACATATATGAAAGAAAATCTCAAGACTAGTGGTCTCCTTTTCCACATTTCATTACAAATTTTGTACAGTATATGTTTCTACAGATAATACAAAAGGGAATGAGCAAGATGCTTCAGAAAATTAAATGGATTTCATAAAGATTATCTCAAAATAAAACAACTGAGAAAATAAGGTGCAAAGGAGAGGCACAGACCCTGCCAACCAAAGAGGCTTAGACACTGCATGGGTACCACTTACCTCAGGTAGATCCATGGTAATGCGAATGCTGCTAGACCCTCGAGTTCTACCATTGATCTGGTTACCTGTTTCATACTCTACTGCACGATGATTATTGGTTGCTTCCAACCTCTGAACAAGCATCACAATGGCTTCTGTTAGTTGGGCCTGATTCTGAAAGCAAATAATGTGCTCATTATTATCATTATTAATATTATTAGTCGTACAAGTCAAGCAACAATCCTAGCTGGAAATAATCAAAGACATAAACCAGATGCCTCCAGAAGGGCAACTTAATGAGGAAAAGAAAAACGAGAAGAAGGAAAAAACTACATTATTTAATATGCTACAAATCAGTATTGCAATAATGGCATTATGACACTAAAATTTTTGCATCAAAGTCTGCTTGATAATTTTTTTTTTTTTTTACTTAGCTTACACTTCTGAAGCTCCATGAACTGAATAACATGATAACAGGTTAAAACTTTGAGTATAGATTGGCATTAAATTTGGCAAAAGAAAATACAACCATTTTCACTAACTGCATTCTGGGCAAGCCGGATAGCAAAGAATGAGCCAAGTAGAGCCCAATGTTAGGGGTGATAAACATTTTATTAAATTTTAAACAGCAAGTAAAGTGAGCTAACAATGCGTCTATGCCCCAAGTCAATTATCAATTCAGGAATAAAATATTTAACAGCATGAAAGTTTTTATCCAATTCATCATAATAAATTACAACCAAAAATCTTTCATGACATCCTCAATATATCAATTTATTATGCAATTGAAGATGGATATACATTGGATATAGTATTCGAAAATCACCATAGTCTCTCAATAGCTACCCGCACAATCATGAACGAATTACATAATGTTAATGATCAATACAGAGACTGGCGAGTGAGGGATCAAAATTTCTAGACCTGCTTATCATTTTTTGTACTTCACTAGCATTCAACTTCATGCCTTATTTGCACCAAGCACTAATTTTAGCAAGATATCCACTCACAGCCTCAACACCAGTTAGTCTCTGTTTGGAAATGGAGCAACAGAAATTAAGGTATAATCATCAGCAATGGGGACCAGTTTGATTTCAAAACCTATCCACGTCATCAATGTGCCCTTCCAGCAAAATCTCCAATATTTAAGACTGTGGAAGACCATGGTACAGAGGCTATGGAACAACCCAATACCTAGAAGCGAAGGGTATTCACTAACATAATGAAGGTGAACAAGAATATCATAATTTAGTTCATACATATTAATAGCAATGAGAACTTTATCATGGTATGATGCAAAATACCTTAAGACAACTCCTACATATGACTTTAAAATATCTTCATATTTGCAATTTGCATATATATGCTTTATAAGACTGCTGGCTAGTACAGTGGTAACGCGCTGGCTTCGCATTCACGAGGTCGAAAGATCGGTTCCCGTCCAAGACCGAGAGTTTAAGCTGTTTACTGGCAGGTTACTGCTGTGGTTGGTCACCACAGTGGGGGGTTGGGGCTTGCCCTGGCTGACGAATACCCATTGTATTGAAATGGAAATAAAGTCTGTTTGTTTGTTTTTTTTTTGTGTTGATAAGTTTCAAATATTTATTATACTCTAACAAAGATTCCCTCCCCAAAAAACTAATAAAAATATAAACATGAAGTGTGCATGAATATAGGTTATAAAAACATAGGTTTCTATATATGGCACATCAGAATTTCACATAAAATTACATAATATTCAATACAAATTAAGTAAATATTAATATAAAGAAAAAATAAAATCATATTTTCAGTAGAATGAAGACCTTAAAATTGTTGCTGCCAACTAAGGTCTAAGGAATGTTATATTATTTAAAACTTACCTGCATTAGCTGATCAATATCATTCCTATTTCTCTGTACTGCCTCTAGAGCCTGAAATATATAATGGCAAATATATTAAACAGATACAGTATTCAGGCAGTCGTCCACTTACAACCACGACTGATTCTCACCACAGGTAGTGAAATGATCCAGTCGTAAGTCAGACAATAAAATCAAAGGGGAAATGCTAATATGGGACCACAGCCAAGTTTTCATTCACAGTTTATCATTTTTAAGTCAAGTTGTTGGTATTTTTGTTAACCTTTTTATCATAAATATATTTCTCTCTTATGATTATAACCTATTTATAAACATATCCTTAGTGGAATAATGTTATAATAAAAAAACCTATAAAACATCTTAAAATGTATACATATATAGTGGTGACCCCAACCCACGAACGCCTGCCCATGAACAACATTTTAAACAAATTCTGACCCCGACCAACAGACACGCATGTGTTGGCCAAGCCAAAACGTATCCCACTCGCCCGCTCTCAAGTTCTGCATTGGTGCCCGCGCTGTGTGTCGTTTGTGATCTGATCATAGTTCTTGCTTTATTTTCCATTGTTTTACCATTCATATAGCCCTTACTATGGCTCCTAAGAAAGTTAAAAGTGTTAGTGATATTGGCATCAAATACCGTAGATGCATAACAGTGGAAACAAAGAAAGAAATAATTTCTAAACATGAATATGGGGTTCGTGTGTCCGATCTCGCCAGGCAAAATAACATGGAGAAATCGACCATCTGTACTATTTTAAAGAATATAGAAGTCTTAAAGGCTGCTGACGGGCTAAGGGAGTAAATATCTTAAAGAAGAAAAGGTCACAATAGAAAAGGCAGAAAAATGATTATTGTTGTGGATAAATAAAAAACAGCTGGATGGAGATAGTATTAGCAAGGCCATAATAAGCGCTAAGGATTTGCAAATCCACAATGATTTAGTAGCGAACTTTCCGAGTTCTAGCGGCACTAAAGTTGAGGAACTGAAACCCAGCAGAAGCTGGTTTTAACACTTTCGTCGATGAACTGGGATTCATAGTGTCATTAGCCATAGAGAGGTGGCTAGGTCCGACCAAAAAGCAGTAGATTCTTATGCGAAGGAGTATGCTAAATTTGTCAAGAATGAAGGTTATATTCAGCAACAAGTTCTTAATTGTGATGAAACGGGACTCTTTTGGAAGAAAATGCCCAAAAGAACCTATATAACCCAAGTGGGGAAGTCACTGCCTGGCCAAAAACCAATGAAAGACAGGCTTACACTGTTATTGTGCGCTAATGCTAGAGGGGACTGTAAGATCAAGCCTCTTTTAGTTTAAAACTCTGAAAATCCACGTGTTTTTAAGCGCAATAACGTACTGAAGGCTAGCCTTCCAGTAATGTGGAGGTCAAATACAAAAGCAAGGGTCACGCGGATTTTATTCCTAGTGTGGGTGATTGAAGTGTTTGCGCCAGCAGCGAAAAAATATCTTGAGGAAAATGGTTTGCCCATTAAGTGTCTCCTCATAATGGATAATGCTCCTGCCCATCCTCCAGGTGTGGAAGATCTCGCTATACATTACGACTTCATTAAAGTAACATTTCTGCCTCCCAACACCACTCCTATCCTCCTGCCCATGGAGCAGCAGGTAATTTCTAATTCTAAAAAGTTGCATAAGAAGGGTCTTTTTGCCAGGTGTTTCTAGGTCACCAATGACAGGGATTTGACCTTCGTGATTTCTGGAATGACCACTTGAATATCCTCCACTGCACTGGCCTCATTGAAAAGGCATGGAAGGAGGTATCATATCGTACATTGAACTCCGCCTGGAGGAAACTTTGGCCAGGTTGTGACTGATAGAAACTTCGAGGGCTCCAAGCAGGAGTTAGCTATTCAAATTGTTAATGAAATTGTGGTTACAGGAAAAATTTTGGGCTTGGAGGTCAAGGAGGAGTTGGTGGAGGACCACAAAGAAAAACTTACCAACGAAGACTTAGTTGAGTTGCAACGTGAACAGGTGAAGATTCTCCATGAGGAGCAGTCACTGGAGGAGGGGGATGAGAGGAATAACTTGTCCAGTGAAGAATTTAAAGAAATTTACAGTAAGTGGAATGATGTGAAGGCTTTAATTGAGAATCATCACACAGATAAAACTGTGGGCAGTGGAGTAGTGAACATGGTAAATGGCATTGCAATGAATATTTTTAGAAAAATTTCTCTGGATTGTTTCCTTGTCCCAGTAGGCAGGGATGCAGCTTCCAAACGAGAAAAGAGAGAAAACACCAGAAATACAGACTGCATCAGAAGAGTTCTCTGACGTTTTTATGGAAGGGGACTCTCCATCCAAAAATTAGTCCTCCTCCTCCACCACCATCCACGTATGCTAGCAACGATCATCCACAAAGGTAAATACAGTACTGTTTTTTACCTACATTATTTTTTTGTATTTGTTAGTAGTGAGAGAATGTGACAACAATTTGTAGGTGTTGGAATTTGTTATTTAATACTGGGTATCAACTAGTGTATTCTGTATACCTGAATATGTACATGTATTACTTTAGTAGAGTAAAATTCCTTTCTATTATTAATGTAATTTTCCTTTCACAGATGAAATATATATAACATATATTATATTTCATGTTTTTGGGGACTAAAATAATTTTAAACTGAATATTTATTGTGACCAGGAACAGATTAATAGAATGAATATACACCTAGTTCTTGGAGTAACGCGAAGATAGGTTCTCAGAAGTGACGTGTAATGTGAAAATCGCGTAATGTAATGAGTAATTTTCCATAAGAAACAATGATAATGGGCATAGATACGTTTCACAACCGTACACAGACACACTATACCGAAGAAATAAGATAAGTAAAACATATTTTATAAGTACAGTAATCCCTTGCTATATCGCGGTTTACCTATTGCGAATTCAGTGCATTTTTTATTTTTTTGGCCCCCCCCAATTATTTTTTTTTTTTTTAAATGATTGTGACACCAGGACGAGCCAAACAATAATAAAATAAAACAGCCTTTATCGGGCCTGGGCACGAAGAATACATAAAGTAAAGAGAAACAGAGATGGAGAGTGTAATGACCTGTCAGATGTGAAGGGATTATAAAAGATGTGTAATGAATATCCAAATCGCTGCTGGGTTTTAATATACCTCTGCATTACTTTCAAGATGTCGATTCCAATAATTCTCCTTAGATCTTATTATTATTGGCGACAATAATTTTACTTTGATGATGATTGTGGAGATTATTATAATTATCATTATTATTGTTATTAAGGGCTCATCACTGTTTGTACGTCTGTTGGTTTATTTACTTTAATAACTGTGTACAATGCCCCTCCCTAGTTGGCTGGGACAAAGGGAGTTTGGGGGGTTGGGTAGAATAGAGAGAGAGAGAGAGAGAGAGAGAGAGAGAGAGAGAGAGAGAGAGAGAGAGAGAGAGAGAGAGAGAGAGGAGAGAGAGAGAGAGAGAGAGAGAGAGAGGAGAGAGAGAGAGAGAGAGAGGAGAGAGAGGAGAGAGAGGAGAGAGAGAGAGAGAGAGAGAGAGAGAGAGAGAGAGAGAGAGAGAGAGAGAGAGAGAGAGAGATATGCATCCTTTTAAAGTTCCATCAGGAAATGAAGACAGAGAGTGAATTTAAAATGGAGGGAAGGTTATTATTAGATCTCTCTCTCTCTCTCTTTGTTTGGGGTTTCATCTAATTTTCAAGATTATAGTATTATTAATATTCCTTGGTTCTAAACATTATTCTATCTATCTGCACGAAATCTTAACATAAAAAGTGTCAGCTGAGAGAAAAAGAAAACGTATATCATACTGTATTCATGGGAAACTTGAATGAAAACATATATATTCTCTACACGCTCTTTCCCTGACGATATTATATCGAAAGTTTGTTTACTAATTGAGAGAGAGAGAGAGAGAGAGAGAGAGAGAGAGAGAGAGAGAGAGAGAGAGAGAGAGAGAGAGAGAGAGAGAGAGAGAGAGAGAGAGAGAGAGAGGAGAGAGAGAGAGAGAGAGAGAGAGAGAGAGAGAGAGAGAGAGTGTCAAAGTCAAAATTCTTTATTCCATCAATAAGAATGGTTATTACATAATAGGTACAATACAATAGTTATATGAACGTAATTATAAACAGATTATTAAGAGGATATTACATTAATGTCATAAATAAAAGGACTGTATACAATTTCCCCGCCATCACATAACATACAAATGTAATAATAATGATAAAGTATAAAAAGATAAGACAGGACAAAGCTTAGTCCTTGAATAAAATTTCATGAGGTTGTTTTTCAAAGAGGACATCGACTAACATCGCACAAGATGAAGCTTAATCCCTCAATAGAAGTTTCATAAGGTGGCCTTTGAGAGAGGATATTCTCTGACTGCATCTTATGTTTTGTGGTAGTTGATTCCATAGTTTAAGTCCAATAACATTTAATGCTCTAGCTCCTGTATCAGTGTTTGTTCTTGGGATATAAAGGGTGTCCAGACTTCTAGTGTTGAATCTTTCCCCTCGAATCTGAGCTACAGTTGGCAAAGTAAAGAGCCAGTCGGGAATAAACTTGTGATGAATTTTGAAGATTAAAAGGCACATTTCATAAATGTATTTCTCATCCATACGGAGCTATTTTAATTTATCATATATTGGGGTGACATGGTCATGTTTGCGAGCGCCCCCTACAGTAACCCTAGCAGCGAAATTCTGCATTTTACTTACTCTGCCCATTTGTGTCTTATTAGTTGAGCCCCAAACTCTCAAGCAGTAGCTTAAGATACTAAGTACCAAGGACTGAACCACCATGACTCGACATTCAAAGTTGAAACTAGTACTTACGTGGTTAATAATGAGAAGTGTACCTGTAACCTTTTTCTGCAATTCATCGATATGAACACTGAAAGTTAAAAAGTTGTCCATATGTACTCCAAGGTTTTTGACACATTGTCATGGAACGAGTGTGACATCGCCGAGTCTTAAATTGATGTTATTTGGAATACGCGATATGTACTGCCTTGAGCCAAAGAAAATGAGTTGAGTTTTGCTCTCGTTTAAAAGGAGCCCATTCTTATTGTAATAAGCTTTAGCACTAATTAGAACCCCTTTCGATTTTTGTAGCAATTCATTAGTTTTATCAATCTCTCCTGTCAGTAAGATCTGAGTGTCATCGGCGTATATAACAAGGAGGCAGTCACAAATATATACAGGCAGATCATTTATGTAAATAAGAAATAGTAAAGGCCCCAAGATCGATCCCTGAGGGACTCCAAATTTTATTTTCTGAGGAGAGGATATGGCTGATCCAATGCGTACTGACTGAACTCGATTTTCAAGATAGTTTTCAAACCAAAGTGAATCAATATTCAAATCTTCGCATTTTTTGAGTAAAATTTGATGGTTGACGCTATCAAATGCTTTAGAGAGATCAAGAAGCAAGAGTAGGGATATTTTCTTGTTTTCAATGTTTTCATAAATTCTATTGGTAACTGAGAGCAAAGCTGTTTGAGTGGAAAGATTTGGTCGGAAGCCATGTTGGTTTTTGCAAGTAATTTATTAGATTCGAGAAAATCAATCAACTAGTTCGCAATTATTTTTTCTAGTATCTTTGAGAGGATGGGCAATAGAGAAATAGGTCTGTAGTTTCCAACATTTTCAGCATCTCCGTTTTTAAAAACTGGGGCCACAATAGAATGCTTCCAAAATTCCGGATGAACACCTGTTACAATGGATGTATTCATAATTATAAGGATATAGTAAATGGTAACGGGTAAGGAATCGACCAAGAATCGAAAAGGTATCCCGTCAGAGCCATAAGAGTTTGTTGCGTTTAAACTCTTAATGGTCAGTATTAAAGTGTTGATGTCGACTGGCTGTGGCCTAAATTTATTCAAGTTTCTTGATGGTAATGAAGGACAATTATTCATAAGTAAATTAGAATCTATTGGGTTTTCTTGGGATTTCCTGAAAGTGTTTTCTCCTATCATGGCAAAGTGTTAGTTAAATTCCTCCACTTTATTTTTGAGCTCAGCTTCTGAATCTCCTAGCAATCCAGATGATTTATTATTTCCAGGAATTATTTTCTTTATAACGTCCCATGTACCCTTAATGTTGCCCTTACTTTTCAAAAATTGTTCTTTAAAGTAGTTCAATTTGCTAATGGATATCATATTTTTTACTTTCTTTTTTGTTTTCAATAGATACTTTCAGCCATGAGGTCTAATCTATTTAGCTTAAACACTTTATGCACATTGTTTCTGTTTTTTATCGCCTCCTTTAGTTGATCATCAATCCAAGGAGCGTAGGGCCGCTTAATCTCTTTTTGTTACAAAAGGAGCGCAAGAATTTAAACATTCAATAAAAGTGCTCGTGAAAAAGGAAACTTGGTTATTGACATTATCAGTAAGTAGAATATAATTTAAAGCATCTGTATCATTTAAAAGAAGGTCACAAAAATTATTTTGAGAGTAATTTCTTAATGACTGAGAGAGAGAGAGAGAGAGAGAGAGAGAGAGAGAGAGAGAGAGAGAGAGAGAGAGAGAGAGAGAGAGAGAGAGAATTATTATTTATTTTATTAATTTATTGCGCCAAGGCGTCAGACATTACATGAGTTCATACAAATAATGCTTCAATTGGATATAAAACCAAGAATTGAACATGGTTTACAGGGAGGTGTATATATTGATAAAACATTGCTGCATACTAACACACAACTCACAGAATGGCAGCACAGAGTACATTATATGCAAAAGTAAAGCTCAGAGAAACGCAGAATGCACAAACAGAATTATATAGCAACATACAGAAAATATATGTATAATTCAATATAATTAATGGCCACCAAAGTGAGGAAAACGAGCAAGAATAACATCAAGGTTGTCATCATTAAGTAAAAATGAGCAGATCTGTATTAAGTTCTGACCTCGTGGTAAAACATCTCTCACTGTGGGGCACTGAAGACAATAGTGGTCAAGAGTGTTAGCATTAGTTCGGTCGCATAATGTACAGGAGGTGTACTGTGGCATATCTAGAGTCTGGGAGACCTGCCATAAAGGCCGATACCCCATTCTGAGCCGAGCACTAACTACATTGTTTTTCCGCACCATTAACCCGCGTCTGCGATACTTGTAGCGACTGTGAAGGAAGTGATCATGGTGCTGTATGGACACACTGTTGGCCCTCTCCGTGTCCCTGCGCTGGACCGTCATGGCAAACCCAGCTGAGTAGATGATGTTACGTAGGCATCGGAGGGAGGGCTCAGCGTCCACAGCATGCCCATCCAGCATACAGGCCGCCTTGGCAAGACGATCCGCTGTGTCGTTGCCAGTCAGCCCAATGTGGGATGGAGTCCACACAAATGACACAACAAGAGAAGCATCCCGAGCGGCTGCGAGGCGACATAGTATATCTCCCACAGCACGGCCACAGATAGGTCTTGGCGAGGATAGGGCTTGTAGGGCCGATTGGGAGTCACAAATTATTACCCCATTCACTCGTCGTCGAACAAGGAGAGTCACAGCATCCAAGATGGCATTCAGTTCACAGTAGGTGGAGCTCGACGAGGTGGGTAGTCTACGGCCAATCCATGAATCAGCCGGCACAGGCGGCTCCATGGTGGGGGAAAACACAGCACATGCCGCCCTCCCATCTGCTTGCACAGAACCATCAACATAGACGTGGTGTGCTGCAGGGACAGACGTGGATACATCAGCGATAGTCTCCAGAGCTAACTGTCTCTGCAAGGGGGGATAGACATCCTTCGAGGTCGGTGTATATGTGACAGCGGGGAGGGGGACACGCCAAGGTGGTAAATCTGGGACAGCCGCCTGCACTGGCAGGTCGATGTCAAGGCCAAGGAGAATGTCACTCACCACCCTGATAAGGTTATGACCTCCTGCTCGAAGTGGGAGCCTGGGTGCGTCTGGATCAAGGGACGTCCTCATGACAGCAGAGAAGTACGGAGCAAGAAAGGGGTAGTGAAGACACTTAACAGTAAAATAGGACACATTGGCATAAATCCTCTCCACAAGAGGGGGTAAGTTGAGCTCCAACTGCATACTCACAATACGGGTAGAGAGAGAACATCCCAAGATAAATCTCATGACTCGATTCTGGAACTTTTCAAGTGGCTCGAGAGCTGGTTTAGGAAGTTGACACAAGGCAGGAGACAGATAGTCAACCACTGACCGAAGTAGTAGGATGTAGAGGGTCCTCGCCACTGGGATGGAGACTCCTGCAGCATTGTTGGCAAGCCACTTGACAGGTGCAAAGCGGGGCTCCAGACGGTCAAGAAGGCTCTTCACAAAGGGATGAATTCGTTGACGAGCAGGTATAGCTGGGGTGATCCGGACAGGTGCACCTAAATACGTGTACTGTGTGCAGTGAGGGATGACATTACCACCCATGGCGAATGCGGGCAGTGCTCTGCAGTTGCGTGAAGTAAAAATCCTGCTTTTTTCTGGGGAGATAATAAGGCCACAGGAGGTAGCAGACACGTAAAAATCATGGAGCATGTGCTGAAGGTCGTGAGTTGAGAGAGAGAGAGAGAGAGAGAGAGAGAGAGAGAGAGAGAGAGAGAGAGAGAGAGAGAGAGAGAGAGAGAGAGAGAGAGAGAGAGAGAGAGAGAGAGAGAGAGAGAGAGAGAGAGAGAGAGAGAGAGAGAGAGAGAGAGAGAGAGAGAGAGAGAGAGAGAGAGAGAGAGAGAGAGAATCTTTACTCTTGTTCATTCAACCAAAACTACATTATTTATTGTAAAAATAATGGTTTAATGACAAATTCGTAATAATAATATTGATAATAATGATAATATTAATAATAATAATAATAATAATCTCCACAATCATCATCAAAGGAAAATTATTGTCGCCAATAATAATAATATAATAATAATAATAATAATAATAATATCTAAGGAGAATTTTTGGAATACACATCATGAAAGTAATGCAGAGGTATATTAAAACCCAGCAGAGAATTGGATCCTCATTACACATCTTTTATAATCCTTTCACTTCTGACAGGTTATTACACTCTCCATCTCTGTTCCTCTTTACTTTATGTGTTCTTCATGCCCAGGCCCGATAAAGGCTGTTTAATTTTATTATTTTTTGGCCTATCCTGGTGTCACAATCATTTATATAAATATACATATATTTTTTTTTAAATATGGCGCTCCTACTTCGCGGTTTTTCACCTATCGTGGGTGGTCCCAGAACCGATCTCCTGCAATAAACGAGGGATTACTGTACATAACAAAGCAGAAACACCTGTAGTTATTTATATTAACATGCAACTAGTCTAACATGCAAATGGTCTAGAGTATAAAAGACATACAGATTTACTGTCAGTAAACAAATTAATGCACTCTATTATGCGGAGGGTAACAGGCATACACTGGGACGTGCATGATGGTGATGAGCACGTAACATAAGTGGTAGAAGAGGAGGAGGATGCGGGAGAACGAACCTCTATCTGCAAACGTTTTTGCTCTTGCACGCTTTTTCCCTGACGATATTATATGGCAAGTTTGCTTGCCGTTTGTTCTTAATGCTTTTTTTCCATAGCGGTAGAGGAGGAGTAGAGGGAGAACGAACCTCTATCTGCAAACTTTTTGCCGCCTCCTTATCAGCTGATGCGCGCTCGCACGCTTTTTCCCTGACGATATTATATGGCAAGTTTGTTTGCTGTTTATTCTTAATGCTCATCCACGTACTAAGCATTTTTTCCATTCTCTCCATAATATCCGATCACATTAAGCAGTTGCAGAGGAGGAGGATGCGGGAGAACGAACCTCTATCTGCAAACGTTTTGCCACCTCCTTATCAGCTGATGCACTCTCGCATGCTTTTTCCCTGACGATATAAAAACCTTAACACAAATATAGTTAAAACAAGCGATATATCCACGCAGTATGCTGGGTAAAGAGATACTGAAGCACATGGCAGCATGGTGGAAAACTGCCTCAGAGGCAGTCGCTTTGTTACTAAACTGAACCATTTTTTTCGCTTTTTCTCAGGCGTAGCTCACGCATTTCATATTATTTACTATTATTTTTTGGAGGCGTTATTCCAATTTTGCGTATTATACAAAAACGTAAAAAGCGAGTTGACTGTATTTTCTGAAAATTTTGGACTTTCCAAGAGATATCTTGTAAAGAAGTTAAATGCTAATTTATGACTAATATAAAATATCTCGTGATCCAAAGTATTGCTTTCAGCTTCTACGAAGTATCTCGTGTTATCTTATGTCTGGTAGCAGAGATTGCTACCGTTTTAGTGAGTTACAGCGTATATGTGTACACCTCCAAACTAACCATATGAGATATCTAGTGATAGACCAATTTGTGTGTACAACTTCTACGAGATACTGTACCTCGTAATGGACCAGAAAAAGGTCATCAAACTGAATTTTTAATAATAATATATTTCATATAAACTGTTATTTTGAGTTTAAATTTATATTTAGAGTCTAAACATCTTATATTTTCAATTAATTAAATAAAAAATTAGATCCAGTTCGAAAAGCAATGTTCAAAAATATTAATCTGTTAAGGGGTTAACCATGATTTATAATTATATTTTAATGATTTGCTGTTTTTAGTTTTTTGTCCTGTTTTTATTTCTCTAGATCTTTATACCATAAATTTTTTCGTTACTCAACAATAATGTCTATTTCTAACTATTTTCTAAGTGAATTTATTGTTATAACAAAAATATAGAAAAATATAGTACATCTTACACTGTGCACATGTTTTTCTAAGTACAGACACTCCCCAACTTACGAACGAAATAGGTTCCAGAAGTCTGTTCGTAAGTCATTTTTGGCTTAAAAAAAAAAAAGTACTCTACAGTACATATATATGAAGTTCTGTACAGTACTTAGGCCAAAGACACTTAGCTACTACATAAAACATAAAGTATACAGTATTAATGAATTATAATACAGGAATACTAATGTAACAATACAGTACAATACAGGAAAACAGTAATTCCTTGTTTATCCAGGGTGTTACGATCCAGGACTACCCGCGATAGGTGAAAATCCGCGAAGTAGCAGCACAGTATTTATTATTTTACATTTATTTTTACCTTTATAAACCCTCCCTGCACTGTTAAGAACTCACCATTTACTTTATTATAACAGCACGCAAGCGTATAGTTATATGAGTGTGACAGGTAAGTTTACCATAAATAACAGCACGCAAGCATAAAGCTTTATGAGCATGATAGGTAAGTTTACCGTGAATAACCTATAAGTACTGTACAAAAATAATACCAATAATAATAACACATTATATTTATAATAACACTAATGATAATACAGTACTCCCTTGTTTATCGCGGATGTTCGGTTCCAGGACCCGCCGCGATAGGTGAAAATGCGCGAAGTAGGAGCACCATATATATTACAGGTATTTCACATTTATTTTTACCTTTACTGTATAAACCCTCCCTGCACTGTTAACAAACCACCCTTTACTTTATTAATAACAGCGTGCAAGCGTAAATACATATGAAGTGATAGGTAAGCTTACCGTGAATGATGTGATGATAACGCGTACATTCTCCACAGCCAATGACAGTTTTACGGCTGCTTTTGGGGAGAGAAGAACATGGTCATGGGGAGTTGCTGTCGCTGTTTTTTCTTTTGTGCGAAGATGGTCTTGTAAGGAGTCATGGCATCATTGACAATATTGCAGAAGTGCAACGAATGAACCATATCATTGTCATGCTCCTGCGACAGTTGTTGGAGTTCTTTGGCCATGTTATACATGGCTGCCAGACGTTCGAGTGTAAGGCCAGGTTCTTCAACTTCATCGTGCGTTCCTGTTGTTCTTCTTCTTCCTCTTCTTCGCTCGTTGATTTTGTCATTTCCTCCAAGTCATCATCAGTCAAAGGCTGCGAGTGGCATGCGATCAGTTCACTGACGTTTTCATGGGTCATATCTTTAAAGCCTTCTCCTCCTAGCAATGCAGCCAACTTCACAGCTTTCGCAACTGCTGAGTTATGCACTTCGTCAGGAGCAAATCTCTTGTAGTCGTAGATGAATTCCGGCCAAAATTTCTTCCAGCTGGCATTGATTGTGGCCAGCTTCATCTCTTTGATTGCATTCTGAATATTTTGAAGGCATGTAGCAATTGTGTAGTTACGCCAGTATGCCTTCAGTGCGAATTCTTCGTCCGCATCCATGGAGTTAACCAGGTTCGCCAGGGCATTTCGTGTGTAGAGGGCCTTGAACGCACGAATAACGCCTTGATCCATAGGCTAAATCAGTGATGTCGTATTCGGTGGCAGGAACTCTACTTGAACACCGTCATAATGGAGACCAGTTGCGTGGCCACCAGCATTATCCATCAAAAGAAGGACTTTAAATTCAAGGCCCTCTCTGCAAGATAAACTCTGACCTGAGGGATAAAGCATTGGTAAAACCAGTCCATCATAATGAAGACCAGCTGCGTGGACACCAGCATTATCCATCAAAAGAAGGACTTTAAATTCAAGGGCCCCTCTGCAAGATAAACTTTTACCTGAGGGATAAAGCATTGGTAAAACCAGTCCGATGTGAGGCCTTTCATAATCCAGGCCTTAGGGTAATGCATCAAATACACTGGCAGCAGATTCTTGTTTTATTCTTCAAAGCCCTAAGGTTCTTTGACTTGAAGATAAGCCCGGGCTTTAACATAAAGACCTCAGCATTCCCGCACATGACGAGGGTAACGCGGTCTTTGTGCACTTTAAATCCCAGGGCTTTAGCTTCTTCCTTGAAAAGAAAAGTGCGAGACGGCATTCTCTTCCAAAATAACCCAGTCTCAGCCATGTTAAATACTTGCTCAGGAGCATAATCGCCTTCCTCAATAAGTTTTTTGAAGTCGTTCTTTACATAACCTTCAGCAGTATCTGCAGAGGCAGCTTCGCCATGCACCAAAACAGTCTTTAGGTCAAAGCGTTTTTTTAAATTTGGCGAACCATCCCTCGCTTGCAACGAGCGATGGTTTCCTCGGTGGAGAAAATGCTGGACAGTCCTGGTTGTGGGTCATCCATTTCTTCTTCTTTCTCCTCCTCCTTACGGTCGCCCAATCGTCGTCGGGTTTGTTTGCAGCGAATGTCTCGTACAGCTTCTTCACCTTTGCTTGTATGATACTCGTGTCTAAGCTGATGTTCTTCTTTCTGCAATCAGCAATCCACAGGGCCAAAGTAGATTCCATCCGCACTCTTATCTTATTGCGGGGTGTTACGACCCTCTTCACTGTTTTGCTAAAAGTAATAGTCGCTGTTTTCCTGATAACTGCCTCGTCCTTCTTGATGTATCGAACAGTAGATTCGTTGATGCCGAAATGGCGGCCGACATCCGAGAACCTTCTTCCTTCCTTCAGCATATCTAACAGTTTTACCTTATCTTAGGCTCACTACCAAGAGCCTTAGAAGTTGAAGGATGCTTGGTTGGCATTGCAGGGGTTGAAATACAACAGTTTCACAAAATCACAAGCACAACGTACACCTAGTTCTCAGAATAACGCCTAGATAGGTTCTCAGAAGGGTCGGGTAAATGGAAAATTGCGTGAAAAAACGAGTTATTTTCCATAGGAAACAATGATAAAGGGCATAGATACATTCCAATCCTTACATAGACACACCATGCCAAAGATATAAGATAAGTAAAAATCATATTTTATTACTACAGAGCAAAGCAGAAAGCCCTGTATCTATTTTTAAGAGTATAAAAAAGATATTCATATTCACTTTACACCTAGAAATTAACATACATTACTATACTTTACTCTATTATGCAGTGGGCAACAGTTATACAGTACACTGGGACATGCATGGTGGCAGTGAGCAAGTAACTTATGTGGTAGAAGAGGAGGAGGATGCAGGAGAAAGAACCTCTATCTGCAAATGTATACAAAGATAAAATAAGAATTATAAATAACCAAAGCAAGACTAAAAACCGAAAAAAAAAAAAATTGGCAATGCCTAAATCTACCATATGACAGATTAAAAAAACTTAATCTACATTCTCTAGAGGCACAGAGTTAGGGGGGATATGATTGAGGTGTATAAATGGTTTAAAGGGATTAACAAGGGTGATATTAATAGTTTTAAAAATTCATGATCAAACCAGAACTCGTAATGGGTAATGGATTTAATCTTGATAAATTTAGGTTCAGAAGGGAAATTGGTGAAAATTGGCTTGGTAATACCGTAGAGTATTCCTAGTAGGATAATAAATGCCAATACCCCCTTTTTTTTTTTTTCCCCGATGGGATACGGTAGGAGGGGAAAAAAAGGGAGGGGATTAAGGATATAAGGGAATTGGAGGGAAAAGCATGAAAATTAAATAAAGTAAGAGAGAAAAAAGAGAGGGGCAGACCCTCGTGCTAAGTTTTAGTCTGGAATTCAGATTCTGAATTGTATTACTTAGACACCTTCAAATGTAGATTAGAAAGACATATGACAGAGGTAGGGTGGGTGTATATATAATGTATAATGATGATGATCTTTTCTTATCGTAATCCTCGTTGTACTGGTGGAAGAAGCCTCCGAGGGCGCTTATTTACTATATTAATTTTTTTTTTTTTTTAAATATAGTAAATAAGCGCCTGCGGAGGCTTCTTCCACCAGTACAAAGAGGATTACGATAAGAAAAGATCATCATCATTATACATTATATATACACCCACCCTATTGGGTAGAATAGAATGTTAGAGAGAGAGAGAGAGAGAGAGAGAGAGAGAGAGAGAGAGAGAGAGAGAGAGAGAGAGAGAGAGAGAGAGAGAGAGAGAGAGAGAGAGAGAGAGAGAGAGAGAGAGAGAATCTTTAATTAACTCTTGTTCATTCAACCAAAACTACATTATTTATTGTAAAAATAATGGTTTAATTACAAATTCGTAATAATAATGATATTACTAATAATAATAATAATAATCTCCACAATCATCATCAAAGGAAAATTATTGTTAAAAATAATAATTATAATAATAATAATAATAATAATAATAATAATAATAATATCTAAGGAGAATTTTTGGAATAGACATCATGAGAGTAATGCAGAAGTATATTAAAACCCAGCAGAGTTGGATATTCATTACACATCTTTTATAATCCCTTCACATCTGACAGGTCATTACACTCTCCATCTGTTTCTCTTTACAGCCTGATAAAGGCTGTTTTATTTTATCATTTTTTGGTCCATCCTGGTGTCACAATAATTTATTTTTTTTCCCCCCCCCGTGAATTCCGCGTTTTTTACTATTATTTTTGGGGGGCATTATTGCAATTTTGCAGATAAATAAATCGCGTAAAAAAGGAACAAGGTGTATTAAGAAGCACAACGCGAACGGCGCACACGTGAGTAGACTGAACGGGTGAGGCGAGACAATGGAAGATGCTGGGAGAACCAAGCTTCAATCAAAAAGCCAATCAGATCCCATGATACAGAACATACAGAAAAACAATTCTGTGATTCGTCTCCCACCCATCAGCCAATAGCATCGCGTGTACTATCTCACGTAGATGCAACCCTTTGTGTTTTTCAATACGCTATCGTACAGTATTTTATATGGTGCAATACTGTGAGTTACATGTTTAAATTTATGTTTTTTACTATTTTTTTCCTGTTTTATTATTCTTAGGCTAGGAAATACTTTTTTTATCAATAATGAAAATACTGGAAATTTTAATATGTACTATCTCATGTAGGTGCGACCCTTTTCGTTTTCCAAAACGCCGATACCGGTATCATATTTTATATGATGCAATACTGTGAGTTACAAGTTTATGTTTTTTACTATTTTTTACTGTTTTATTATTCTAGATAGGAAATACTTTCTTTTTATCAATAAAATAATGTAAATACTGGAAATTTTAATATGCACTATCTCATGTAGGTGCGACCCTTTGCGTTTTCTGAAACGCCGATACCTGTATCATATTTTATATGGTGCAGAGTTACATATTTAAATTTATGTTTTTCACTATTTTTTAGTTTTATTATTCTTAGACTGGGAAATACTTTTTTTTATTAATAAAATAATGACAATACTTCTTTTTTTTTTTCAATAAAATACTGAAAATACAGGTACTGGAAATTTTAATATTTCCACATATCATGGATTCTCACATATACCCAGAAAAAAAAAAAAAACTCGCCCAAATTAACCACGATGCACTGAATTCGCGGTAGGTGAATCGTGATATAGCGAGGGATTACTGTACAGTAACTTTACGAGACTAATATGTGAGAGCAGAGAGGGGTACAGTAATGATGATGTTTACATACTGCGCAGCTGATGACAGCTTTAAGGCTCTTATGACGGCTGCACCATAATAACTGAATGGGTGAGGCGAGACAAGGGAAGATGCTGGAATAATCAATCTTCAATCAAGAAGCCAATCAGACCCCACGATACAGAACACAAGTGATTAGTCATCTCCCACCCATCAGCCAATATCATCCCATGTACCAGCTCAAGTAGGTGCGACCCTTTGTGTTTTCTAAGATGCAGATATCTACGCAGCACATATCGTACCGGTATCGTATTTTACATGGTGCAATACTGTGAGTTAAATGTTAAAATTTAAATTTTTTACTATATTTTACTGTTTTATTATTCTTAGGCTAGGAAATACTTTTTTTAATCAATAATGAAAATACTGGAGATATTAATATGTACTATCTCACGTAGGTGCGACCCTTTTCGTTTTCCAAAACGCCGATACCTGTATCATATTTTATATGATGCAATACTGTGAGTTACATGTTTATGTTTTTTACTATTTTTTACTGTTTTATTATTCTTAGGCTAGGAAATACTTTCTTTTTATCAATAAAATAATGTAAATACTGGAAATTTTAATATTTTCTATCTCATGTAGGTGCGACCCTTTGCGTTTTCTGAAACGCTGATACCGGATTACATGTTTAAATTTATATTTTTCACTCTTTTTTAGTTTTATTATTCTTAGACTGGGAAATACTTTTTTTATCAATAAAAATAATAATACTTTTTTTTTTCAATAAAATACTGAAAATACAGGTACTGGAAATTTTAATATTTCCACATATCATGGATTCTCACATATACCCAGAAAAAAAAAGCTCGCCCAAATTAACAGCGATGCACTGAATTCGCGGTAGGTGAATCGCGATATAGCGAGGGATTACTGTACAGTAACTTTATGAGACTAACATGTGAGAGCATAGAGGGGTACAGTAATGATGACGATAAGGGTGATGATGATGTTTACATACTGCACAGCCGATGACAGCTTTACGGCTCTTATGACGGCTGCACCATAATAACTGAATGGGTGAGGCGAGACAAGGGAAGATGCTGAAATAATCAAGTTTCAATCAAAAAGCCAATCAGACCCCACGATACAGAACACAATTCTGTGATTAGTCGTCTACCACCCATCAGCCAATATCATCCCGTGTACTATCTCACGTAGGTGTGACCCTTTGTGTTTTCCAAGACGCAGATATCTACGCAACACATACTGTACCGATATCGTATTTTACATGGTGTAATACTGTGAGTTAAATGTTAAAATTTATGTTTTTTATTATTTTTACTGTTTTATTATTCTTAGGCTAGGAAATACTTTTTTTATTAATAATGAAAATACTGGAAAGTTTAATATGTACTATCTCACGTAGGTGCGACCCTTTTCGTTTTCCAAAACGCCGATACTGGTATCATATTTTATATGATGCAATACTGTGAGTTACATGTTTATGTTTTTTACTATTTTTTACTGTTTTATTATTCTTAGGCTAGGAAATACTTTCTTTTTATCAATAAAATAATGAAAATACTTGAAATTTTAATATGTACTATCTCATGTAGGTGCGACCTTTTGCGTTTTCTGAAACGCCAATACTGGTATCATATTTTAAATGGTGCAAAGTTAGATGTTTAAAGTTATGTTTTTCACTCTCTTTTAGTTTTATTATTCTTAGACTGGGAAATACTTTCTTTTATCAATAAAATAAGGAAAATACTTTTTTTTTTTCAATAAAATACTGAAAATACAGGTACTGGAAATTTTAATATTTCCACATATCATGGACTTTCACATATACCCAGAAAAAAAAAAGCTCACCCAAATTAACCGCGATGCACTGAATTCACGGTAGGTGAATCGCGATATAGTGAGGGATTACTGTACAGTAACTTTACGAGACTAACATGTGAGAGCAGAGAGGGGTACAGTAATGATGACGATAAGGGTGATGATGACGTTTACATACTGCACAGCCGATGACAGCTTTACGGCTCTTATGATGGCTGAACCGTAATAACTGAACGGGTGAGACAAGACAAGGGAAGATGATGGAATAATCACGCTTCAATCAAAAAGCCAATCAGACCCCAGGATACAGAACACAATTCTGTGATTAGTCGTCTCCCACCCATCAGCCATATCATCCCGTGTACTATCTCACGTAGGTGCGACCCTTCGCGTTTTCCGAAACACCGATACCGGTATCGTATTTTATATGGTGCAGAGTTACATGTTTAAATTTATGTTTTTTACTATTTTGTACTGTTTTATTATTGTTAGGCTGGGAAATACTTTTTTTTATTAATAAAATAATGAAAATACTTTTTTTTAAATAAAATAATGAAAAAACTAGAAATTTTAATATTTCCACATATCGTGGATTCTCGCATATACCCAGGAAAAAAAAAAGCTTGCCAAAAAAAACCATGATGCACTGAATTTGCAGCAGGTGAATCGCGATATAGCGAGGGATTACTGTACAGTAACTTTACGAGACTAACATGTGAGAGCAGAGAGGGGTACAGTAATGATGACGATAAGGGTGATGATGATGTTTACATACTGCACAGCCGATGACAACTTTAAGGCTCTTATGACGGCTGCACCATAATAACTGAATGGGTGAGGCGAGACAAGGAAAGATGCTGGAATAATCAAGCTTCAATCAAAAAGCCAATCAGACCCCAGGATACAGAACACAATTCTGTGATTATTCATCTCCCACCCATCAGCCAATATCATCCCGTGTACTATCTCACGTAGGTGCAACCCTTTGTGTTTTCAAAGATGCAGATATCTACGCAGCACATACCGTACCGGTATCATATTTTACATGGTGCAATACTGTGAGTTAAATGTTAAAATTTATGTTTTTTACTATTTTTTACTGTTTTATTATTCTTAGGCTAGGAAATACTTTTTTTTATCAGTAAAATAATGAAAATACTGAAAATTTTAATATTTCCCCATATCGTGGATTCCCACGATATACCCAGAAAATCTGCAATACAAAATACATATGCTCGCCATAAAAACCCGGGATGCGCTGAATCCGCGGAAGGTGAACCGCGATATAGCGAGGGATTACTACATACATTAAAATATGGGTAATTAATGGGTAAGTTTTGTTCGTAACTTGGTTGTTCGTAGGTAGGGGAGTGTGATTTTATTGATTTGCTATTTTAAATATGATTTCTTTGTAAGTTAACTACTAATGGAAAACATCAATATATATTATAATAGTAGTCTCTAAATAGTAGTCTCATCTGTCCATGTGTCCAATCCAACTCAACAGCTTCATTCCAACACCCATTCTCTGCCTGACATCCTCATTTCTTACTCTATCTATTCTAGATACACCAATCACACTTCTCAAACACCTCACCTCCATTACATTCATCTTGTTCCTTTCATCCTATCTTGCATTCCAAGTCTCTGTTCCATACAATGCTGTTGGCACAATCACACTTTCATATATCCTTCTCTTTGCATTTATTCCCATATATCTATTTCTCATTACACTTTTCAACCCAACTAGATATTTACTTGCTTCCTAAATTCTGTGATTTATCTCTACATCCACTTGTCCACTCCTTGATACATGCAACTCCAGATCGTTAAAATTCTCAACTTCTTCAAGCAACTCCTCATTCACTCTGCCAACATTAACACTCCTCGTGCATCTCATGACTTTACTTTTACCAATATTCACCCGTAACTTCCTTCTATCACATGTCGTAAGGCATATTAAAGATGCCTATAACTTCACAAGGCATTTCAGACATGCCTAAATGTGGCGGTGATGCCACGACGCCCATAGAACGACATCAGTAACTGTAAAGCATCAGTTAGAGACCGGGCCTTGCCAGGAGCAGACGTGATGCAGCACAGCTTAGCTAGCCTCCCCCTTGTGGGCGGGAATCTGGAATTATTTGTGACAGGAACTGTAGTAATGGGAGCTCTGAGTACATATATGTGAGCTAGAAATAAATACATATAAAGAAGCAGCTGATCTATATTCACCAACCACGCTACCATAATTAAAACTTGTGTGAAATAGTAATCTCACGAGTTTGGTGTCATCAGGTGGAATAAAACCCACCATACGTCATAATGGTGACAAGAAGTGGTATAATCATACGACATATTTGGTGAACAGCTCGGGTTCAATCCACGCCGATACTTTACCGAAGAGAAAGAAGAAAAAAAATATACAGAAGAAAAAATATATAGCATCTATGGAAGAAAAGTTCAAGTGAAGAAACTTCTAGACGCTTACCAGCAGTGAGAGAGTGACGCCGAGAAAGTCGGAGCTCCCCCTTCACCTACAGTATCATTTTACCAGATCGAGCCACTCTCCCCCGCCCCTGTATTGGCAAGGCCCCCCCCCCCCAGCAGTAAAAGTACAACGAGCGCCTTCATGGATGCCACCGTCACAGTGAGCCAAAGTGTGACCGGGGCATTGAGTGAAAATGCCCATTACAAGAAGTATAAGTTGCCGGATCAGACCAAGAAGATGGCGATTCGTCGATTTGACTCGAGAGATCGAGAATTTGGCGGGAACCTCCCGCGCCCAGATGAAAAAAAAAACCCTCCTCCATTGCCTTCTGCCATGAGGTTCTTCAGGACCACCTCCTTAAAATAGCTAAGTACTTGTGATCTGTATCCAGTGAGTAATGGGACAATTAGTAAAAGAAATTGAGGTCGGTGGACGCCGCCATTTTGTCTTGTAGTTATGCTTTGACTCAGCCAACCCGCCTATGAGGGGTGTGGCTCCTAATAAGGTAATAAAAGTAGAATTTGTGTACCTATTACTAACATGGATAATTTGTACTAATAGCTATAAGCAGTAATAAACTCCATTTTTGTTATAATTTGAAGAATAATATGAGAAATTGCATTTAAAGGGTGTTCCATATATTTGTATTAATGCCTAAATTGAATTTTAAGAATGCGAATGTATTGATTTTAATTGGAAAAATTTAATGTACGTGAAATCACTATTATATTAATTTCTTAAGCGTAAGAATTATAGCGAGAAGTATACTTGAATCCGCTTTTAAGGTTTTTCTTTTAATCACGTGTGATTTCCAAGAAAGGAATGTGGAAATGACCAGTTGATCTTCCAACCTCGTTATGATAAGGATATAGTAATTGTACTATTCTTTGATGTTTAAAGTACGTGTAAAATCATTTTGATATTAATCTCATAAAGCGTAAGAAATCGAGTGATAAGATCCTTGCACCTCTTTTCAAGGTTCTTTCTTTTCTTTTTTGTTTTGTTTTTTTTGCTCCGCGGGAGTAATATTTGAGCGAAAGAAAGACATAAATGACAGATGTTCTTTTAATGTCATTATGATGGAGAAATTGATATTAACATACGTGTGTGGCATTTAATTTTGAAGAATAAGAAATTTTGTAATATTATTTAGATATGAGTTTCTTTAATTTCGCGCTATGCAGGCGAAAATAACAGTAAACTTGAGAGAATTTGGGCTGTGCTGGGGTATGGGGGGTTTCTTAAGTTAACCCTAACGTATCTTAGAGGGGAGAAAGAATGGGGTCTAATAGCCGTGAGGGGTACGCCTCGAGACCGCCAACAAGCTCATGCCCTCAGTAATGGAAGAAAGAAAGTTATTGTGTAGCTAGAATGCACCCTCTTGGGGGTAGATAGGGACCTAGGACTGGTGAGGCAATCATGTGACCGCACGGCCCAACCGAGATTTCACTTTTACACTCCTTCAGAGGGATCGGGGAAGGGAAACCAACGCATTGTAAATAGAAGGGAATTTTACAGAAAGGGGATGATTGTCTTGAAAGTGTAAAGCGATTGTGTGAGAAAATGGGTATGCCTGACCGGGGGTATAAGGGGGGGTTGCTCTAGGGGGTGAAATTGCGGGAAAGACCGTTGGGAAGCATGATTGGGGGGTCTGCGAGGGTAGTTTCCCTGCTCCGCTGGGTCCTTCTGCATGCCATATCCGAGTATATTTATGGGAGGTGATGCGCTGTTGCAATATCTATTGAGGGATATTTTTGAGAAAATGATTCTCCACCTGCCCAGATTGAGATGCCAAGTTTGTTTTATTTTTGTTTCGTCCCCTACTCCGCCAATGAGATTATTATTCGATTTCCGAGAACTCCAAGATAGATATTACGCGATAAAGGATATGAATCTATGAATGATTCTTTATTTTTTGCTAGCTGCAGTATATAGAATAATGGTCCGAAGAAATGTGTTAGATATGTAAAATAAAACTTCGGAAGTTTTAGCCATGATAATGTTTCTCAAAATTAATGCAGCTTGGTCATGAAGAATGAGTGTGAGCTAACACGAAATGACAACAAGAATGTTACACAGCCATTTCCCGTATTTGAGAGAGCAGAAGAATATATATATTTTCCGTTTTAATTGTTCCTGTACAACTCCTTACGAGATTATGAAACTTAAGCAAAATGCATTCTTTACTGTTGCGAATGAAATATACTTTTTGTTTTTATTATTGCATACACAGAGACAGACTTTTTATATTTTTTTCAGATTCCCGTTTTTGTTATACAGTTTTGTGTGAAGAAAAATCTTTAATATCTTTATCCCTTTGATATATATTATAATTAAAGTCTTAAAAAAAGATTATCTAGAGATAATTATTGTTAATCACTATCATTGTCATGAATTTATAATTACAATTGAGCTAATTAATATAACTGAGATTATTAGAGATTATCTGCTGAGTTTGAAATTTAATAAATTAATGATACTTAAAGTCCTTTTAAGACGTTTGTTAAGAAAAAGATATTTGTACTTTTGTTGATAGTAGTAGAGATATTGTCACGTATGATTTTAATCTTTTGCTTTAATTTTCTCAGAGAATGTTGCCTTATAGAGAGTGTGCTCTGACTCTACCCTCTGATTGATAGCAAGAAAAAGATTGCCATTATAGACCAAGATGTGTATGCTATTTCAGTAAATTCCTTTGCAATATTAAACAGAAAGGAATGGATTTATGCTTCGATGTTTCTGCAGTTGTACACTAAGTTCTTTTGCTTTTGTTTTTTGTTAATTGGGAAATAAAAATAGCCCTCTGACAATAAACGTAAAACTCTATCAATAGTCATTGCTCACGTTTGTTCACTTTCATTTGTTTATTTATTCTTTTATTATGAAGAGATACTCCGCGATGATTTATTTTTTATTTCAGTGCATGTAAAGGAAGGAAGCCCGTCTCGCCTAACTACGTGGGTGGATACGCAACGTATTTCACGGTCGCCCAGTCTCTCTCTCTCTCTCTCTCTCTCTGAGACTGACATGAGCTCCTTCCGAGATGCTAAGAGAATGTTGCCGTCATTGATTCATTTTTTTTTTTCCAGCGAAGCTAGGCGATAATTGTGCCTACATTTTATTTCAGTTGATAAATTGTTGCATGCTGTTATTGCATAAATACTGATAAGACATCGGTAGTACCGACTTTTGCATAAATATTTCCGCCACATATCGCAACTGTTTAGAGAGTAGATAAAACTCCCATTGACGAATTGGGGAACCCAAAAGTTGCCGTTTATGCTCTATATATATATATATATATATATATATATATATATATATATATATATATATTATGACAGCAGGAATTTGAATAGTAAAAGAGACTGTGTTAGAATGAGCATTACTATAAAATATAAGTACAGAACTCTGTTCTTACTTCTAAATGCCAGTCTCCATTGTATATATATTGCTATTTCTGATTTAGTATTTTTATTTCATTTTTTATTATTTTTATTATGATCACGATTATTAGTAATATTATTATTATGTTGACTGTTAATGTTGCTATCTCTCAATGACCTTTTCCTAATTATTATTTTTGCAATGCAATAAGCAGTAACCTGATGATTTGTATCTTTTATCTGAATTCATGCTTGATATTACTGTAGCCACTGCTAATAAGAATATTTCTTTAATGGCTTTTCTCAGTTTTTAATGATTGTTCTTTTTGATATCTATAGTAGAGTAATGTTATGTATCAGTTTCTCAGCTAAGTCCTAAGCATCTTGGAATAATAATCTAGTTGTGTAGAAACATACCTTCCATCACCACCCTATTTCCAGGCAGCCCCGACCTGCAAGTTCTAAAAGTCTTTAGATTTTGTTCTCTCTCAAACAAGTCCCTGTTGCCCATTGAATAGAGATTGCAAGCACTTGCAGTTGCAGGGGAGGCAAAGTATGGCCATTGTTGGTACCCCGAAGTCATAGGGAACCTTTCTTACAACTGTAGTAGTGACATAGGTTCAAATTTTCATCCCGAGGTCTGCTTCGAAGGTACGTGTGTATTGCAGTACAAAGAAAAATCGTTGTGATGTTGCAGGTCTCCTACAGTGGTGGTTTTAGTCAAGACCAGCCCGAAGGTAGGACGAAAAAGCCAGGCAGGAGGGGTTCAGAAGATGCATCGATCGCTTCCTTTTTGTCTTGCCAATCTTAGGAGGAAGATAATTTGTGGTAGTGTACGAACCTGGGCCTGCAGTGAAGACGGCAGGGGAGTGAAAACGCGAGGTAAATATGGCAACTGTTGTATAATGCCTAGCAAGAATTTCATGAGCAAAGAGAGAGGGAATAGAAGTCTTTTAAAACATCTTAATAACACTTTAGAAGCCACGTAAACGAATTGATGAGATCCAAACAGAAAGAAAAAAATACATGTCCTAACTATAGTGAGGAGAGAAAGGAAGGGTATGGAAAATCCCTTATTAGTTAAATTAAAAAGTATATTACCCCACGTATTAGAACTGAAAAAATGGGAAAGAAAATGTCCCCACCATCTTTGACCACTGTTCGAAAAGACAATTTATATTTTTTTTTATTTGTTTTGCTAGCTTTAAGATAATTTTAAGCAAAAACTCACAGTCTCCCTTAGAGATAAGTTTTTTAGAATAAGTACCATTGATAAACTGTACAATTTGCACAAATTATAATAAGTTGTTTTCTGCCTAAATAATATCATTGTTTTGCTTAGATATTATCATTGTTTTGCTTTAGCATTATCACTGTTTGAATCACGATTAAATCTTTGTGTTCATTAAGTTCTCATATCAGTTTGTCCTTGAAGAGTAATTGCATATTGTACTTGTGAATGTTTTAAACCTTTCACTCCATAACAAATGTGTTGTTTTAGAAGTATTTTCATACATCATGTCTAAATGTATTGTGTACTGTTTGATTAATGAAATAGCTTTATTAGCCTTGTTCTTAAGTGATTTTGCCAATGCTTTCTAGCTATATGTTGCAATTAAGAATACGTAAGTTTGATTTTGTGATTTTTTATTACAATGTTTAAGATAAAGAATATACATTTCTCTGTCAGTTTTTTGCATAGTAATTTTAGTATTACTGTAATCTGTTTAGATAATTGTATGAGATTGTAATAGTTTCATAAGTCAGTTTCTCAGATAGCTCTGCCCCGTTTTTGTAAAATAATGATAGTTAGAAAATTTTAAGGCTCTCATAGAAGTATTGATGTTTCAGTCTGTAATACGAGGTATTTCAGTTTGGTGGTGGGGAGTGTCGTAAGGCATATTAAAGATGCCTATAACTTCACAAGGCATTTCAGACATGCCTAAATGTGGCGATGATGCCACGACGCCCATAGAACGCCATGAGTAACTGTAAAGCACCAGTTAGAGACCGGGCCTTGCCTAGAGCAGACGTGACGCAGCACAGCTTAGCTACCCTCCCCCTTGGGGGTGGGAATTTGGAATTATTCTTGACAGGAACTGTAGTAATGGGAGCTCTGAGTACATATATGTAAGCTAGAAATAAATACATATAAAGAAGCAGCTGATCTATATTCACCAACCACGCTACCTTAATTAAAACTTGTGTGAAATAGTAATTTCACGACTTTGGTGTCATCAGGTAGAATAAAACCCACCATACGTCATAATGGTGACAAGAAGTGGGATAATCATACGACACACACACACTAACAAACTCAGTCACCAAATGATTTAATTCATTCTCAGTATCAGCCACAAGTACAGTATCATCCACAAATAGCAACTTATTCAATTTCCACAACCTTCCACCTCACCCTCTAGTTCCAAGCCTCTGTCTAATACTCTTTCATTTGCTTCCCTTACCAGTCCATCCATATACACATTAAACAACCATGGTGACATTACACAACCTTGACGTAACCCTACATTCACTTCAAACCAATCATTCATACCATTCCCGACTCTCATACATGCTCTACTATTCATGAAAAAAACTCTTCACTGCATTCAACAAACTTCCACTTATTCCATACAGTCTCAAAACATTCCACAACCCCTCTCTATCTACCCTGTCATACACTTTCTCAAAGTCCATGAAAACCCAAAAAGTGTCCCTACATTTCTCGATGAACTTCTCACACACGTCTTACCGCAAACACATGATCCAAACATCCTCTTCCTCTCCTGAACCCACACTGTTCTTCCCCAATCAATCTCTCAGTACCTTTCCTAATTCTCTCGATTAACACTCTTCCATATACCTTTCCAACCGCACTCAACAAACTAATTCCTGTAAAACTACTACACTCATACTTATCTCCTTTCCCTCTGTAAAGTGGATATACACATGCACTCCTCCAATCAACTGGGACCCTCCCTTTCCTGAAACATACATTCAACCACCTAACCATCCATTCTACTAATGCCTCCTCACCTTTTAACAAGCATTCAACGTGACACCCATCTATCCCTGGTGCTTTACCTGCTCTCATTGCCAAAAGTGTCTCCTATTTAGTTATTTTTCTATAATTTTCATCACCTAACATGGGCATTCTCCATTCGTTTCTCACAGCCACAATCTCTGCCTCACTATCATCTTCCTCATTTAGCAGGTTCTTGAAATATTCAGCCTGTCTCTCTCTCACCTTTATTTAATTTACTAGCAATTTCTAATCTGCTCCTTTTATCCTTTCCTCTCTACCACATTCACCTTTTCTCACTCTTTTCAGTTCCTTTCAAAATTCAGAGACAAGCATCTGCTTACCTTACATCTGCTTCTCTCTTTGCTTCCCTCACCACGAGCTTAGGTAACATCCTCTTTGGACAATACCTTTCATACGCCTCTACATTACCTACCTGCAGCCATACCTCAAAGTCTGCTTCTTTTCAGCCACTACTGCACTCACCTGCTCATTCCACCATTCACTAGCTTTCCGTCTACTTCCATCAGTTAGTCTCCTTCTTCACACTGCCTCGGCACTCTTCATAACTTCCTCCTTGAAACGGCCCCATTTTTCTTCCACTCCCTCCTCACTTTCTCTTTCACTACATTCCACACATTCCTCACACTAGCCTTATACTCAGTCTTTCTCTTTCTTATACAGTTCATTGACTTTTAGCACCTCTCTCGCTTCTGCTCTTTCTCCCACTCTACTTTCCACTAAATGATCAGATATTCCACCACTAGCTCCTCTTAGTACATTCACATACAATACTTTATCAATCACCCTCCTGCTTTTCACTACAACATAGTCCATTAATGCTCTTTCAACTAGTCATCCACTATCAACTCTGACCAACGTATACTTGTGCACATCCTTCTTTTTCAACAGTATTAGCAGTCAACATTTCTCTCTCCACTCTCATTCCTACCAGGTACTCCATACTTCCCAATTACATGATCCACTAGCTCATTCCCTACCCTAGCATTCAAATCTCCCATCAACACCACATTTATATTCATTCCCAAGTCTTCCACACTCGTTCAATATCATCCCAAATTTTTCTCCTTCTTCCTCACTTCTCTCACTGCCAGGGCCAAATGCACTCACATATGACAAAGCCTTGCATCCCAGCCTCGTTTTAGCCACTATTATTCGAGAAGATACTTCCTTCCATTCCACCAGACACTTATTTATCCCTTCACTTACTAAAAGAGCCACTTCCTCTCCCTGTCTCAACTCCAGACACCCTACCTACCACACTTCCACATGTCACCTCATATTCCCTTTATCTTAGTTTTGCTCAGTGCAAGTACATCTTTCTTTCTCTCCACAAACATACTCCTTATCATCTCCCTCTTACTTTCATTTACACCACAACCACGCACATTCAGAGACCCCAATTACTAGGGTTCTGGCCAAATCTCTCCTGCCAGAATACCCCCACATCTCTTGGCTACTCGTTGGATGAAAAAATACAGAGGGGATTCCCAGTCCCCATGCTCCGCCCCACTTAGTCGACTTTTACAACACACAGTGGACATGGAGGACGTATTCTTAACCCCTCCTCCCTCAGGGGAGATATGGAAAGAGAAAGGTAGAGGAAGAGAGGCAAAAGTAGTGCTGCCTCTCATAACACTTCCAAGGTCAGGTTTTATGGCTTACCTCTTCACCTTATTCCCTGACAATCAACATTTTAATAATCTTCACCTTCCAATAAAAGTTAATATTATATGAGGTAGAATCTTTTGCTATGTTAATTTTCTTTTACCGAAAAGAAGGCTACATAAGAGGTATCCATACCAATGCACCTACCTCAATTATTACCCGATCATCTGCATGCCTTCTGTTGCCATCACTTCCTCTTATTGCTCCAATAATTGCAGGAGTCATTCGAATTGCCAATGGCACTGCTTCCTTAGCGAGTGCAGCCCCCATGATTATCTGTCGTAAAAGGAAAGAATCTATCATTATATGTGTACTATTCAAAAAGAATTCCCACAGGTCAATGTCAACCAATAATACATCATAATAATGCGTTACTATGCAGACTTTTGGTGCACTTTTTCATAACATGGGTTTGCAAATTCATTGTTTAGAGACAACCCCAACTTACAAACGACTTATGTTGTTGTAAAGCATATCATAAATGCCTATAGCCTCACACGGCATTTCATAGATGCCTATAATTGCCAGATGGCAGTGACGCACTCGATACCCATCGACCTCCACAACTGGCAGCAGAGCCTAGTCAGTTAGAGATCAGACCTTGCCAGGGGCAGAAGTCACGTCCACAACTTAGCAGTCTCCCCCTTGGGGGCGGGAATCGATAGTGACAGGGAACTGTAGGAATTGGAGCTCTGAGGAATTAATTGTTTGTCCAAATAAACACCTATAAAGAAAATGCTTATCTGTTATCACCGACCACACTACCAATAAATAAGATATTACAATTCAGGTGACAGGAAGAGTACAGAGAGAGAGAACTACACCACGACAATTGGTGGCAGCAGTGGGATCAATCCACGCCATTACTACAGCGAAGAGAAAGAAGAAATAAAAATACAGAAGAAACAAATATAAAGCATCCATGGAAGAAATGTTCAAGTGTTGAAGAAACTTCTAGACGCTTACAAGCAGCGAGGCAGCGACGCCGAGAAAGACACCCCCAGCTTCAACAGTATCATGTTACCAGAACCAGTCACTCTTCCCCGCCCCATATTGACAAGGCCCCCAGCAGTTAAGGAACAAACAGCGCCTTCAAGTACACCACTGTCACACTGAGCCGAAGTGTGACCGAGATTTTGAGTGAAAATGCCCCTTACCAGAAGTTATATGTTGCCGGATCCAACCAAAAAGATGGCGATTCGTCAATTTTACGAGAGATGGACAAGGTTGGCGGGAACATCCTGTGCCCAGAAGAAAGAAGAACCCCCTCCTCCATTGCCTGTTGCCGTGATGTTCTTCAAGCAGTTTCCCAAAATAGCTAAGTACTTGTGCTCTGTATCCAGTGAGTAATGGGACCATTATTAAAAGAAATTAAGGTCGGAGGACTCCGCCATTTTACTTTGTAGTTATGCTTTGACTCAGCCAACCCGCATAGGAGGGGTGTGGCTCTAGTAAGTTAATAAAAGTAGAATTTCTATACCCATTACTAACATGGATAATTTGTACTAATAGCTATAAGCAGTAATAAACTCTATTTTTTTTATAATTTGAATAATATAATGAGAAATTGCGTTAGAAGGGTGTTCAATTTATTTGTATTAAAGCCTAAGTTGATTCTTAAGGAGGCAAATGTATTGATTTTAATTGAAAAAGATTTAATGTACGTGTAAAATAATTTTTATATTAATTTCTAAAGCAAAAGTGACAGTGCTTACAAAGAATTGTAGTGAGAGATACCCTCACACCTGTGTTCAAGGTTCTTTCTTTATTTTTTCGCGGATAATATATTGGCGAGAGAAAGACAGAAATGACAGATCATTTTTTTAATGTCGTTATGATGAAGATATTGATATTAAAATACGTGTATAACATATCTTTTTGAAGAATAAGAAAATTTTGTGATATTATTTAGAAGCGTCTTTAGTTTTTTCGCGCTAAGCAGGCGGGGAAAAGTAGAGTCAAGAAACTGTGCTGGGGTAAGGGGGGTTTAAGTGAAACCCTAACGTAGTGTAGAGGGGGAGAAAGAATGGGGTCTTTTAGCCATTGAGGGAGACGCCTTGAGAGATCGCCAACCAACACACTCCCTCAGACTGTTGGGGGGAAGTTATTGTGTCGCCTTAACGCACCCTAGTGGAAGTAGAGAGGGTACCTAGGACTGGGGATGCAGTCATGTGACCACCCAGCCTGACCGAGGCTTCACCCACACACTCCTTCAGAGAGAAAGGAAGGGGGGGAATTGCACCGATAGAAAGGGAGTGAGTGTTTTAAAAGTGGCGAGTGCGGGAGAGGATGGGTATGACTGACTGGGGGTATAATGGGGGGGTTGTTCTCACGGGTGGAATCGCGGGAAAGTCCGTTGGGGAAGGAGTCTGCAAGGATTCTTCCCCTGGTCCACCGTGTCTTTATGCAGGCCATATTTTTATTTTTATGGGAGGTGATGTAGCTGTTGTGATATCCATTGAGGGATATTTTTGAGAAAGTGATTCTCCACCTGCCCAGATATGGTTGAGCTGCAAATTTTATTGTATTTTTTCCCCTACTCCGCCAACGAGATTATTATTCAATTTCCGACAATTCCAAGATAGATATTAAGTGGTAGAGGACGTGAATCTCTAAATGATTATTTTTTTGCTAGCTGCAGTATACATTATTTGTCCGAAAGAATATGTTAGATAGATAAAATAAAACTTTGGAAGTTTTAGCCATGATAATGTTTGTCACAATTATTTCAGCTTGGTCATGAAGAGGGGAGTGTAAATTCACAAGAAATGACAACAAGAATGTCAAACAGAAGTTTCCTGTATTTGAAAAAGATGAAGTTGATCCACAAACCGAAGAGACAGGGGAGGAACAGCTCCTACACGCAAAACTCCCCACAAAAGCTAGCCATTTGAAGGCCAGAAGACAGATATTGGGCAGTATTTTTGAGTAGGAAAAGGAAGAGTAAAAAAAGAAGTTAGTTAAGTACCTACCCGATTGTATGAAAAGGAGAAAAATGTATAACTCCCCCCTGTCTCCTGAGGTAGGTCTGCTGAATGGTCACTAAAATAAATTCAGATTTGAGTAGTAGAAGAATATATATATTAATTTTTCATGTACAACTCCTTAATAGATTGTGAAACTTATGCAAAATGCATTCTTTAATGTCGCAAATGAAGTATTTTTTATTTTATTACTGCATACACAGAGACCAACTTTTTATATTTTTTCAGATACCTGTTTTTGTTATATAGTTTTTTCTTTGTGTTGAAACATCTTTAATATCTTTAACCCTTGGATATATTATAATTACAGAGTTTTGAAAAAAAGCTTATCTAGAGATAATTATTGTCAATTACTATCATTGTCATGACATTTATAATTACAATTGAGCTAATTAAGATAACTGTAATTTTGTTGCTAGTAGGAGAGATATTATCACATATGATTGTAGTATTTTGCTTTGATTTCATCAGGGGTATGTTGACTTATAGAGAGTGTGTGCTTCAACTCAACCCTCTGATTTATAGAAAGAGAAAAGATTATCATAATAGACAAGGATGTGTATGCTCATTTCAGTAAAGTCCTTTGCAATGTTAAACAGAAAAGAATGGATTTATGCTTCGATGTTTCTGCAGTTGTACACTACGTTATTTTGTTTTTATTCTTCTTTAGATGTTAGAAAATGATAGCAATTGCGCTCTGTCCACTTGTACTTTAAGAAAAGTAAATTCTCTCTCTCTCTCTCTCTCATCCTTTTACTCTTTACATACTGAACAATATTATTTCTCTATGTTAACAGAGTATTGTGATCATTGATTCTTTTTAGATTTCTTTGCAAATTTGCTAGATGATAAATGTGCCCAAGTTTTATTTCAGTTGATAAGTTTTTGCATGCTGATATTGCATAAATACTGATAAGACATCAGTTGAATTGATTATTGTATGAGTTTTTCTGCCACATATTGCAACTGTTTTAGAAAATAGATAAAGCTCCCACTGGCAAATTGGGCAACCAGAGAGTTGATGACTACGCTCCTATATATATACAAATATATATATTATGACAGCAGGAATTCGTATAGCTAAAGAGACAGTGTTAGAATGAGCATTGTTGTGAAGTATAAGTGTAGGACTCTGTTCTTACTTCGAAATGCCAGTCTCAATTGCATATGTGCTGCTATTCCTGATTTAGTACTTTTATTGTGCAATTGTACAATTTGCAAAAATCATAATAAGTTGTTTTCTGCTTAAATATTATCATTGTTTTGAATCATGATTTAATCTTTGTGTTCATTGAGTTTGCAGAAGAATCCACTCCTCATTTAGTTCTTTGGTTGAGGGGTGGTATGCAGATCTTTGTGAAGACAGATCATAGACGAATGTGTTTTATAATATGTTCATTATAATATGTTCATTTAATTCTCCTATAAGTTTGTCCTTGAATAATAATTACATATTGTAATTGTGAATGTTTTTAACTTTCACACCATGACAAATGTTTTGTTTTAAAAGTACTTACATATATCACGTCCAAATGTATTGTGTACTGTTTGATTAATGAAATAGCTTCTTTAGCTTTGTTCTTAAATAATTTTGCCAATGCTTACTAGCCATATATTGCAATTGTGAATACTTAATTCAGATTTTTTTATTCTAATTGCAATGCTTATTATAAAGAACATTTTCTTTGTCAGCTTTCTGCATGGTAATTTTGATATTACTGTAATCTGTTTAGATAATTGTAAGAGATTGTAATAGCTTCATAAGTTAGTTTCTTAGATAGTTCTGCCCTGTTTTTGTAAAATAATGATAGTTAGAAAATTATAAGGCTCTCCTGGAATAGCTATGCTTAGTCCGAAATATTGGAGATATTTCAGCTTGGTGGTGGGGAGTGTCGTAAGGCATATCATAGATGCCTATAGCCTCACAGGGCATTTCATAGATGCCTATAATTGCCAGTTGGCAGTGATGCACTCGATACCCACCGACCTCCACGACTGGCAGCAGAGCCTAGTCAGTTAGAGATCAGACCTTGCCAGGGGCAGAAGTCACGTCCACAACTTAGCAGGCTCCCCCTTGGGGGAGGGAATCGATAGTGACAGGGAACTGTAGGAATTGGAGCTCTGAGGAATTATTTGTCCAAATAAACACCTATAAAGAAGATGCTTATCTGTTATCACCGACCACGCTACCAATAAATAAGATATTACAGTTCAGGTGAGACGAACAGTACAGAGAGAAAGAACTACACCACGACAATGTTCCAAATTCCAACATATATCCTGAATTGTTCATAAGGTGATATTTTGTATGTACAGTACTGTACACACATATATGTACAGTACTGTACACACATATACAAACATTCCTACATCACGTACATAACATAATAAGAGTTGTGTTAAAATATATTCTTTTTCTTATTCTAAGGATACATGATGCAAGTTTGTACGGGTCTTAAACATTGGAACCATCCATAATTTGCTGCATAAAAATAGCAGACTGCATAAGCACTGCACTTTTCATGTGCATATAACTAATGTTCATAAGTCAAGAAGCATCAGTATTTACACTGCACCCACTGGGAGTGTGAAATTCAACACTTACTATAATTCCGATTATAAACTCATTTCTAAACAAGGGGTGAACTAAATCATTATTGTACTTTTTTTAATGATTTGTGTCAGTAAGGGTATTAGACTATATTACGGGTGGACATAGATGCTGGGGAATTAAGGCTGGATGCCCTTCCTACTGCACCACCGAACTGTAATAAATAAAATTATATTGTTTTCCTAACTGACAGTGCAAGTAAACATTCACCAAATGCATAAAAAAATCCTTATCACTTGACATCTAATCTTAATGAAACTACCTACTCTGGTACATTTACTTGCCCAAAATGTTTAGTAACATTAAATTAAGTACAGTACAACTAAATGGTGGGAGCTGAAAGATTATCTACGTAATATATGCGTTTGGTATACATTTACTGTCACATCACTAATTTTGAAAAATCTCACGCAATGTATTACATAGGGTTAGATTTGGTTAAGTTACTTTTCCCCTAGTTAAAAAACACAGTTATAATGGATTTAGATATTTTTTTCAATCCTTTGTATGCTTACATAAAAAGTTCTGAAGATGTTATTAGTTCCTGGGTTCATCCAGTGAGGACGTGCTTCCAGTAGCTCTAATCTTGACCAAACTTAGTATAATGGAGAGTGGTGGTGTTCTTTGTGCTGGTGGTGTT
>JAXCGZ010019286.1:67500-71388 GCA_037179515.1 Halocaridina rubra | reverse complement strand
CTCTCTCTCTCTCTCTCTCTCTCTCTCTCTCTCTCTCTCTCTCTCTCTCTCTCTCTCTCTCTCTCTCTCTAACAATAATCAGGCTCATCATAGACAGGAAATAAAAGGAAGCGCCGTGGTTGCTTTTGGAATGCATTCTCCCCTGCACTTGCGAAATTTACTACGCTTAACATATTCAAAATAGATTTTTTTTTTTTTTGGTGTTGTTGCTTTTGTATGTTGTTGCTGTTTGCGTTTGCTGTTGTTCGTTATTGTTGTTAATGTTTGCTGTTGTTGATGGTGTTGCTGTTGCTGCTTCCTGCTAGCGGTATGTTGTTGTCGCTGTGGGTTATTGCTGTTCTTTTGTTGTTATTTTGCTGACTGCCTTCTTGTTGTCGTTGTGAAGGAAGCAAGTAAATGTTTAGTTGGGTTGAAAAGTGTGATGAGAAATAGATATTTGGGAATGAATGCAAAGAGAAGGATATATGAAGGTTTGATTGTGCCGACAGCACTGTATGGAGCAGAGACATGGAATGCAAGAGAGGATGAAAGGAAGAAGTTGAAAATATTGGAGATGAGGTGTTTGAGAAGTATGTTTGGTGTATATAGAATAGAGAGAGTAAGAAATGAGGATGTCAGGCAGAGGACGGGTGTTGAAAGGAATCTGTAGGATAGGTTAGATCAGAGTGTGTTGAGTTGGTCTGGACATGTGGAAAGGATGAGTGATGAATGAATAGTGAAGAGAGTGTGGAGTCCAGAAGTGATTGGAGTTAGGTCAAGAGGATGACCTAGAGTGAGATTGACGGATGGCGTGGAAAAGGCACAGAATACATGTGCAATGTCAGTGGAGCAGGGAAGAGGGCGTGCAAGAGATAGGATTGCGTGGAGGAAGATAGTGTATAAGTGACACGGGCCAAAGGAATTTTTCGCACCTTCTGGCTCAGTGAACTGTGATAGACATGTGTAAGGGGAGTTGCCATGGTGGTGGTTAAGGTAGTGTTGTTGTTGTAGTAGTTGGTGGTTGTGGTGTTACGTGAATGTTATTGTCATTATTTGCATTTTCACTATAGAAGCGAATCCTGAAATATTTAGGTGTCTTACACGGGCCTAGTTTAGGTAGTTTAGCTTAAGTTTTGTTAGGCTAAGTTGGGTAATTGAATGATAGCAATTCTCTAGTAATAAGGACATCCGTCAGCAAAATATTAATTGGAAGTATATATTTCGGGTCCAATCAGAACCCTTTTTTTAAGAATAATGAAAAGCAATATTTCTGGCGAAATATCAATAAAAAAAAATTGAGAGGACCAAATATCACTTTACTTTAATTTATATATTGCTTCATTGGTTGATTTTATTTATATATCAATATACAAAAAGAGTTATTAAGCATAAAGATATGAGAGAGAGAGAGAGAGAGAGAGAGAGAGAGAGAGAGAGAGAGAGAGAGAGGAGAGAGAGAGAGAGAGAGAGAGAGAGAGAGAGAGAGAGAGAGAGAGAGAGATCTAAATAATAATAATAAAATCAATTGACAGAAACCTCATACTATATAAAAATAATGGAAACAATGAATTTCCAAGAATTAAAAAAAAAAAAAAAGATTTCTATCCTGTCTTGAACTTCGAATCTCTCTCTCTCTCTCTCTCTCTCTCTCTCTCTCTCTCTCTCTCTCTCTCTCTCTCTCTCTCTCTCTCTCTCTCTCATGCACCCAAAAATAACTTTTTCCTGGAGCACTTCTGGAACTTATTAAATATATCTGGCGTTTGTGTCAAGTACGTGTTCCAAAAGAATGTAGGAAAAGTTGCGCGGTCTTTATCTTTTTCCCGAAAGAGAACATAACTGTAATCTTTTAGAATTTTAATAATATATATATACATATATATATATATATATATATATATATATATATATATATATATATATATATATATATATATATATATATATATATATATATATATATATATATATATATATATATATATATATATATATATATATATATATATATATACATGCACACATACACACTAATATACACAAAAACACAATAAACACACACACACATGCATACATATACATATATATAAATATATATATATATATATATATATATATATATATATATATATATATATATATATATATATATATATATATATATATATATATACAAACTATTTCATAATATAAAAAGTATTGTTTTTTTTTCCTATGTTTCAACCTATCCCATGCTAATCAGAATCGTGCTCAATCTTTCACATCCTCCATCATGCATTCAATGAGTCATTTCCTGTCAATGCAGACAATTCAGGACTCTTTAAATTCCCACAATATTTATACCTTTGATCTAACTGTATTAAAAGAATAATTCTCAGCCATTTGGTTCTTTTCCATTGTACGTATTTTGCAATCAACGATTGGCTGATCTGCTCTGTGTGTGTGTGTGTGTGTGTGTGTGTGTGTGTGTGTGTGTGTGTGTGTGTGTGTGTGTGTGTGTGTGTAATTACCTAATTGTGTTTATGGGAAAGAGACCAAAGCTCGTATCGTCCCGTCTCCTGATCGGTTCCATTTTATACTTAGTGATACTTATCATACCTGTCCTTAAAACTATGGATTAAGATAGCATTAACTACCTCCTCGCTTGGCGAATTCCAATTATCAACTACTCTTACACTGAAAAAGTATTTCCTTACATCCTGCAAAGAAGTTTTCTTACGAAGCTTCAAACTGTGACCTCTAGTTCTAGAGCCAGCCATATCATAATATCGATCCCTATCCACTCTATCATAACCATGAAGGAATTTAAAGACTGTCACCATATCCCCCCTCAATCTTCTAGCTTCGAGGGATGGTAAGTCTAATTCCCTCAGCCTCTCATCATAACTGAGATTGCGTATTTCTGGCACCAGTTTCGTGGCATGCCTTTGAACTATTTAAAGCTTAGCTATGTGTTTTTTCAAGTGTGGATTCCAAAAGGGGGCTGCATATTCGAGTTTTGGCCTCACATAGGTTACATAAATATTTCTGAACATTTCCTTGTCCATGTGCCTGAAGGCTACCCTTACATTTGATAAGAAAGCATATGCTGCCCTTACTATGCCATTTATATGTATATCTGAAGACAAATCTGCCAGTATGTTTACTCATAGATCTCTCTCATTTCTGTCTCTTGAAGTTGTACTCCAACCACCGAGTAGTCAAGCTTGGACCTTCTTGCACTTGTACCCATTCTCATTACCTTTCATTTTGAAGTACTGAATTTCATTAGCCACTTTTCTGACCACTCATGCAGACTATTTAGATATTCCTGAAGTTCTCTACTATTGTTCTCGTTTTTTACTTTCTTCACAATCTTTGCATCATCTGCAAACATATTCATGAATGAATTTACAGACTCTGGTAGGTCATTTACATACACAAGGAACAAAAGTGGCCCTAAAACTGAACCCTGTTGAACTCCACTACTAACTCTTCTCCATTCAGACACTGAGTGTCTTACTCTAATCCTCTGTTCCCTTCCTTCTAAGTAAGTTTTTACCCATTCCAAAACATTTCCACCTATTCTAGCCATTGATTGCAGCTTCCTAATAAGTTTCCCATGTGGAACAGTGTCAAACGCTTTCTGGAAGTCTAGGAATATGCAATCTGCCCAGCCCTCTCTTTCCTGTATGATTCAGCTTACCTCATCATAAAATTCTAATAAGTTTGTTACTGTTGATCTACCTTCTCTGAAGCCATGTTACCTCACTGACAAAGAGTTGAAGGATTCCAAGTGAAGAGAGATATGTTTCCTTAGTAGTTTCTCCATAACTTTGCAAACTATGATGGTCAAGGAAACTGGTCTATAGTTCTGAGCCGTATCCCTCCTTACCTTTTTGAAGACAGGTATCACATTTGCTTGCTTCCAGC
>JAXCGZ010019286.1:57500-60000 GCA_037179515.1 Halocaridina rubra | reverse complement strand
TAGCTTCGAGTGATGGCAAGTCTAATTCCCTCAGCCTCTCATCATAACCGAGATTGCGTATTTCTGGCACCAGTTTCGTGGCATGTCTTTGAACTTTTTCAAGCTTAGCTATGTGCTTTTTCAAGTGCGGATTCCAAAAGGGGGCTGCATATTCGAGTTTTGGCCTCACATAGGTTACATAAATATTTCTGAACATTTCCTTGTCCATGTGCCTGAAGGCTACCCTTACATTTGATAAGAATGCATATGCTGCCCTTACTACGCCATTTATATGTATTTCTGGAGACAAATCTGCCAATATGTTTACTCCTAGATCTCTCTCATTTTCTGTCTCCTGAAGCTGTACTCCAGCCACCGAGTAGTCAAGCTTGGGCCTTCTTGCACTTGTACCCATTCTCATAACCTTACATTTTGAGGTATTGAATTTCATTAGCCACTTTTCTGACCACTCATGCAGATTATTTAGATCCTCCTGAAGTTCTCTACCATTGTTCTCGTTTTTTTACTTTCTGTGTGTGTGTGTGTGTGTGTGTGTGTGTGTGTGTGTGTGTGTGTGTGTGTGTGTGCGCATACATACATCATATAAACATACATAAACACATACAAATACATACATACATACATACATACATACATAATATCATTCCACCATGACGAGTGATTATAAATGCTAAAAGGAGCACGATAACAAGGCATTATAGATGTGATAAGAAGCCTCGTAACACTAAATGGCAAAAGCCAATATTAATCTCAAGATCTCGTCTCAATGAGGAGATAATACCACGTCAGCAGCGACTTATATAATCCCAAATCAGCCATTTTTCTTCCACCTATAGGGCTACACCCTACAGCAGGGGTTCCCAACCCGGGGTGCGAGATGCAATTGCAGAGTGATTATTTTGTCTTTTGGGTGATGTGGAGTCAGGATTCATCATTTAGCCGTATCAGTCATGATAAATAACGGAAATATTGAAACACAACTCTTATTTATGGCTCTAAGTAGCTGTCAGCCCAGGACAGTGGCTACACACCGAGCAAACATTTCAGCCGATGGGCTAAACCAGCGTTAGGGATACTGTGGACTGTTTCCATAGCACTGAGGGTTACCACCTCCTGGGGTACAGATGTGGGTAGTTAATCCAGCAGGTCAGGTCGCAGGTAGCGGATTACCCCGAAATTTGAGTACCACATGCCAAGGATTATCACAAGATAAGATCAATACATTAAATTCTCTCACAGGAAAGAACAGCAGTCCGTCAGTTAATATAAATTTGGATGAGGAATATAACAATTTTGTCATGACTCTTAAGAATAGTCAGAGAGACTATATTCCCATGAAACATTGCAGATCAAGAAAAAATGACCCTAAATGGATGAACAATAGAATAAAGAATCTTATAGGTATTAAAAGAGGAATATACAGGAAACTAAAAAGAGGTGAAGAGCAGGTGAGGCTGCAATATATACAGTTAAACAGGGAAGTTAAAAAGATAGAGAGTCGAAAAGAAAATACGAAGTTAGAATAGCAGGAGAAGCTAAAGAAAATCCTAAAGGGTTTTATCAACATTATCAAACAAAATTTAAGGAAAAAGTAGGACCAATTGAAGTAGCCAATGGCCATATCACAGATGACGATAAAGTGATGTGTACATGTTTAAATGATTATTTCTTATCTGTATTTACCAATGAAAACTTGGAAAATATTCCGGAAGTAGAATCCATTTACAGAGACAGTCCCGATAAAATACTTAGTTCAACAAATATTACGAGAGAGGAGGTAATAAAAGAAATAGATAAATTAAAGGCTCATAAATCTCCGGGACCTGATGGAATATATGCTAGAATATTAAAGGAATGCAAGGAAGAGCTCAGTTGTCCACTAACTGCATTATTTAATAATTCAATAAAATTAGGATCGGTACCCATGGAGTGGAAATTGGCAGATGTGGTACCAATATTTAAAAAAGGAGAACGAGTTAAAAAGAATAATTATAGGCCGGTAAGTTTAACGTCAACAGTGGGTAAGATTCTAGAATCCATAATTGCAAATAAAATAAGGGCACATCTAGAATTACACAGACTGATAAAACTTTCACAACACGGGTTTCTTAAGGGTTTTTCGTGCCTTACAAACTTACTGTCTTTTTATTCAGAAGTTTACGAAGCAGTAGATTGTGGCAAAGAATATGATACAATATATCTAGATTTTAGCAAAGCTTTTGATAGAGTTCCTCACAAAAGATTAGTTAAAAAGCTGGAAGCTCATGGTATAGGAGGAGCTGTTCTCAGATGGATCAAACAATGGTTAAAAGACAGAAAACAGAGGGTTTGCATAAATGAAGAGAAATCAGAGTGGGGCTCGGTTACTAGCGGGGTACCACAAGGCTCGGTACTGGATCCCCTATTATTCATCGTATATCTAAATGATCTGGATTCGGATATCAGTAGTAACCTAAGTAAATTCGCAGACGACACTAAAATAGGTAGAACTATAAATGGA